>JAHPZR010004239.1:5000-10239 GCA_019787425.1 Platygyra sinensis
TCCCGGCTTGTCCCGTATGCTCGCCCACTTAAAAGGCAATATAACGTGCCACTGTCGGCCATACACGTCATCACTTTCCATGTATAGACGGTGGCGTTTGCTAACACCGTACAGGCGTTTATTTTCAGGATCAAACGCCAGAATTGTAAATAAGGTTGGATCAAGGGCTTAGATGAAAGAAAAAGAAACAATATGTTAATATTTCTCTTTTCAACGGAAGCAAAAGCCCCGAGGGGGTACTCCCTGACAAGTTGGATGGGTGTGTGCCGTACCCAAAACAATTACTTTATTTATGACCAAAATCTGTGTTTTTTGTTCCCCTTTTTTTATGACAAGGCGAAAACTTCAATACCCTATTTTATGACCGTTGCAGCTGACACAGTTGCCCTAAACATACGTTTAAGAAGGGCTTTTGTTGCCGGACGGTCTTATATTGATAATGATGTAAAAGTAGCTTCTTCTAAAGGACATACCCGATTCAAGACTAGAGTAGTAAAACCATATCCTATGTAAGACCAAAATGGCCAAAATCGATGACCAAAACGGCTGAAAAACCCTACCATTTGGGGTTGCACATACTTATATAATGAGCGCACGTCAGTTAAACTTCGCTCGGACACTCGGACTGTCACCTCTGGTATTCGCACTTGTTCCGGTTTCAGTTCCACTTTTCTGCGCTATTCTTCAAACTTCTTTCTAAGCCTTAAAGCCTCATGACCAACTTATACTTTCTTCTTATACATCTCCGTACATTTCTTACAATAATACTTGGGAGAATTGCTACAAATATGAAGACAACTTCCTAGTGGAGATCATTTCGTTAATTCTCATAACCTGTGTGATGGAGTTCGAATTGATATTCCAAGGAAAAGTGATCTTGATCAAGGCGATTTTGATCAGTGCATTAGCCAAGAATGATAATTTCCTAAATTGCCATGACCAGGGTGCTATATATGATATATAGTTACTTTTCAAAGAGAAATTTTACTCTTGGTTACGAGACCGCACACATTTAGAGATTACTTTTGTTGTAATCTTACCAAAGTGAGACTTTCCGACATTTTGGATCCCCAAACATGTGCTTCTTGGATACCTGTTAATATAAGAACGAAGGGCAGCTATACGTGATCTACAATCAGTCACAATTATGTAATTGCAAAAGCATATCACCTAGTCTAGGTGATATGCTTCTGATAATTGTTAATGCTGTGCTTTCCAACGTTGTACACCGAGGCTCCACTTTTCATGGCCTCGATTGAGGACTATGGGTGTTTGAAAGACCTTGGTTAAAGTTAAAAAAAGTTGTAAAGCGCTTATCACTTGAGTGTCGATAAGTAATGGCTTTATTTTTGTATTAATTTTGCTACACAATTGGATAAAAAAACTCGGGTCATTTTTTTCATCCAATCAGAAACTAAACGAAGCCAATTGTGACTCATACGCGCACGTTTTCGTCAGCTACATACTTCGAGTTTTGATTGACTGACTGGATCAACTGTGTCCTTTGTGATTGGCCACAATGCATATGATTACTTTGGTTTTTCTTAAAAAAAGAGAATATGCTTTTAATCAACAAATAAAGAAGCCTAAGCCGTTTACGCGAGTGTTTTCTACATTTCTCAAGTGTTCTAAAATGTCCGGAGTGTTTTATCACAGAGTAATACAGGACTTAGGCTTCTTCATTTGCTTTATGATATCAGGAGCCATAATCGGGGACGGAGACCGTAAGCGCGCGCCATTTCTAGTATTGGGGTTGGCGCCATGATATGGGACAATTTTTCTATTTTTAGAACAAATTGCGCCATCGCCTGCGGCACACAGGCGCACATTGCTGCGAGGATTTTCGCGGATGTCGCGCAGGGGAAATGGCGTCCGAAATTCCCGAAATCGTTTATGCTTTTGGATCCTTTTGGCCCATCACTCAACGCCTTCATGGCTGTTGGAATTTTGTTTAAGTATTTCCGCCGTAAGTTGCTCCAGTCGGAGTGAAGACGGTGCCTAATTTAGGTATGTCCAGCTTTTTATCTCTGACCAAGTTGAGTTCCGCTGCTCCTTTTACGACAACTTCACATTACTCCAATCTAAATTTCACATTTCCATAACACAGAAGAAAAAAGAACTAGTTGGATATAGCGGCGTTTAGGCCCAATAAGTGACAATAGGTTTATGTCCGTAGATGCTGCTTAGTTTTGTTTGTGTAAATCCAATAAATTGTCTGTTGTCGATGAGTAAGAGCGTCCGCAGATGCGTGTTTTGCACAGCTAGTAAAACATGACAAATTGGACTTCGCACTTTGGTGTGAAACGTATATCGAACTCATATAATATGTCTAATGTTTAAGGTTGATTAATGTTTGAGAACATATTAAAAGCTTAGCTGAAAATATGTGAAAACAGCCGAAATAATCAGAAAAGTTACGATGACGCTTGTAATCAAAACTCGAATAAAGATTTCGATTGAGTTAAAACTCCTTGTCTATTTTATTTTCGCAGCGTAAAGTTTCACTATGTGAAAGAAACACACATGATGTTAGAGGGGGTAAGTTTCGAAAGAAACTATGGTGCTGCGTCGGTGGGAGTATTACAGGATAATTTGGTTTTATCAACTGAGTTGATAATGTGAATTAGCCACCGTAAAGAGATTCGAAAGCTGACGTTTCGAGCGCTAGCCCTTCGTCGGAGCGAATCGAGGAATTGTGAGTTGTGTGTGGTTTATATAGAGAAATATGGAGCTACGCTATTGGTTGGTGCCTGGCAACGTGGAAAAACAACAGAATAAATTAGTTGAATGAAAAGCGTTCGTTGATACCGTGAGGATTAACAGTGCCGATTTGAAAAATAAATTTTTGTTCTAGAGTTTTGCGGCTTTCTGTGCCTCCTTGATGTAGGGAGAGGCCACAGACCGCCATATGTTGCTTCGAATGATTCGGCAGATTAAAGTGTCTAGCGACCGGTTTAGATGCGTTTTTGTCGTCTTTCTCAACGTCGCGAAGATGTTCTCGGAATCGGTCGCCTAGTCGTCTACCTGTTTCGCCGATATATAACTTTTTGCAGAGAGTGCAAGTTATACAGTAGATGACATTGGCTGAGGTACAGGTAAAATGATCAGTGATTTTAATAGATCGCTTGGGCCCCGACAATTTCTCAACGTTACAAATGAAAGGACATGTTTTGCATCGTGCGCGTGCACATTTAAAAGTACCGGGTTGTTCACTCGTTTGGAAAGAACTTCTGACTAAAAAGTTACCTATGTTTTTGTTGCGTTTAAATGAATTTAATGGCGGTTGCGAAAAGATTCTACCAGTATCGGGATCATTTTGAAGTAATTTAAAGTTTTTGAGAATGATGGATTTTACTGCGTGGTTGTGAGGGTGAAATGTGAGAGTGAATGGAATTCTATTATTATTCTCCTTCTTAGACGTTTGTAGTGCTGACTGCCGATCGATTTGTTGGGCGCGATGATGGCCTGCTTGAACAACAGAGGCAGGATAGCCACGTTTGTCGAAAAACTCGCACATTTCCTCTGATTTTGGAAAAATCAGAGTCCTCACTACAAAGGCGGCGAAGTCTAAGAAACTGAGAATAAGAAATGGAATTCTTGACATGTGATGGATGTGAAGATGAATACAACAAATAACTATGAGAATCTGTGGGTTTGTAGTGCACACTGGGGCATAAACCGTTGCCTTCGACAGAAACTTTAATATCTAGAAATGCTAAAGAAGTGTCGGAAATTTCCCAGGTATATTTAAGAGCCGGATGAAACGAATTCACAGCAGTTATAAATTGATTGAGTTCCTCTCTGGTGGAGGAAGTTGCGCCGACACAGTCGTCAATGTAGCGACGGTAGAGGTCAGGTTTGGGGCCGTTGTATTGATTGAAAAATTGTGTTCAATATAGCCTACGAAAAGGTTGGCGTAGCTGGGTCCCATTTTGGTACCCATGGCCACCCCATTGATCTGTTTATAATAACTGTCAGCGAATGAAAAACAGTTTAGTGTTAAAACTAGTTCAGCCAGGCGGAGCAATGTTTCCGAGCTTGGTTCCTTAACAGTACGTAAATCGAAAAAATGTTTGAGGGCTAGAAGACCTTCGCCATTAGGGATGACGGCCTGTAAAGAGATGTAATATCCATAGTGAAAATAAGTTTGCCTTCGCCCAGGAAATTGAAATCAGGAAAAATTTGGAGTGCGTGTTGACTGTCTTTAACATATGACGGTAAAGATCTGACGATAGGTGCCATAATTTTGTCTAAATAGCTAGAAATGAGTTCGGTAGGGCAACTACACGCAGAGACAATAGGTCGGCCTGGGTTGTTAGGTTTGTGAATTTTAGGTAAAAAGTAAATACATGAAGTTCTAGGAGTGGTGATGATCAGATTAGTAGCAGTAGCCGGCAATTCTTGTTTGACTATAAGGTCGTTAATAGTGCTCTTGACAATTTGTTGGTTATTGGAAGTGAGATCTTTATCGACTTTAGCATAAAAAGAGGTGTCAGAAAGTTGCCGCATAGCTTCTTTTTGGTAGAGGTCGGCCCGCCAAACAACTAAAGCGCCGCCTTTGTCAGCCGCTTTAACAATTATGTCTTTGCGCTTACTAAGATTTTGTAGCGCCGCCCTCTCTTCCGAAGAAAGGTTGGAAAATTTGGTGTTACGATTGAAATTTAGTTTATTGATGTCATGACGGCATTTATTGATGAAAAAATCTAAAGATGCGAACTGGCCCTCTGGGGGAGTCCACTTTGATTTTCGAGTCTGAAGCGTCTCGAAAATATCTTTGTCCGAGGTGTTAGAATCATCCTCTTTGTCATGGAAAAAGGCTTTAAGTTGAACGCGGCGAATAAATTTTTCAACATCTTGTTTAACCGAGAATTCGTCAAGTTTTTTGGATATAGGAACAAAATTCAAGCCCTTACTGAGGACGGATTTCTCTGCGTCGGAAAGCGGAAGATTTTCTGGAATAGAAACTACGGTGCTAAGGCTTTCAAATGACGAGTCACAAGTTTTAGGAGGACCTGTTAATTGTTCAAATTTATGGGCCTTAATTTGGTGTAAATGGTTAAAAAGTTTAGAATTGACCTCGTGGATTTTGATGCGAATAGATTGTACTAAGATAGCTGGACAGATTTTAGACAGTTCAGAGCGGCATTGTAGAATTTGTTTGTCGAGGCCGTCACGTGTTTGGCACATAGCTCTGATAGTAATCCTCATAATGTTACGTGAAAAAGACACTTTAATCTTT
>JAHPZR010004241.1:0-2500 GCA_019787425.1 Platygyra sinensis
TGAAATCCACCTCTTAATGTAGGATGCGTACTGCTTATGAGTTCCTTGTTGCCAAGATTGTAAGATGATGTCTCCAGCCTTCTTAGAAATCCCTTGCGATTCAAGGGATTTCCTGATAATCTGCACGCCAACAAAACCATCTTTTTGCATAGTGGATGTGTTTCGTGTTCTCTCCCTGGCATGCTGAGTGTGGTTGGATGTTTTGGGAGTGTCCTCGGTATATCTGTTATCAAGTGTAGCAGCTGTGAGTACCATGGCTGAGTTGGCCAGAAGGGAACAATCATAAGGCCCTCTGCTTCCTCCATCGCAATCTTCTGAAGGCAACAAGCAATCAAACTAAATGGGGGAAAAGCATAGAAAAATTGTTTCTTCCAACTGATAGAGAAAGCATCTACATAAGCTGCATCAGGATCAGGCCTCCAGGATGCATAACAAGGGACCTGAGCATTTAGCCTTGAAGCAAAAAGGTCTATAGAAGGTTCCCCCCAAATTTTTGTAAGTAGTTGAAATAAATCTGGCCTAAGCATCCATTCTTTATTGTCATAAAAAACTCTGGACTCCTTATCAGCCTGAATGTTTTCCTTTCCTGGGATCTACGCTGCTGTCTCGTTATACAGAACAACCATATGTCCTTGGCCACAGAGTTGCACTCCATAGAGTGTGTGCCTCCCATAGAGTTAATGTAGTTCACAGTAGTGATATTGTCAGAATAAATGCGAACATGGATGGATTTCATGTTGCCACAGAAAGATTTCAAACCAAAGAAGGCAGCCATCAGCTCAAGGCAGTTAATGTGGTTTTGCGATTCTGCTTCGGACCATCTGCCTCCTATTTTTCAGCACCCATGACAGCACCCCAGCCTTTGTTTGAGGCATCAGTATACAGGATGATTTCAATTTTGGCATTTGGAGTACAAAGAGCATAATCTGCCTGCTCAATATTATCATACCACCATTGTAATTCTTCAAGGCTTCCTTGTGATAATTTTACATGGGCTTGATAATTTCCTTTATTGTGTCTGAGTGCCATAGTTTTGTCATTTTCTAAATTTCTATAGAAAAGTGGCCCGTGAAGCACACCTGGAGAACTGGACACTAACAGTCCAATAACTTCTGCAAGTTCTTGAATTGATATAGTTATATGTTTAATAAGCTTACCACATCGCTCTTTGATGCGGAACACCTTATCAGTGGGAAGGCACAAAGTCATTTTTACAGAATCGAGGACAAAACCAAGAAAAATAAGCGACTGAACCGGTTTAAGAATTGATTTTTTAGGGTGTATCATGAACCCCAATCTTGTAAATAGACCGCAAGTATCTGTGATGTTGGTTTCACATTCATGTATTGTATCTCCTTGTAGATATGAATCATCAATATACCCCACATTCAGATGCCCCTGCTTCCTGAGGGTAGCATAAACCGGTTTTAGAATTTTTGTAAACAGACGTGGGGCACAGGAAAGGCCATTTGGTAAACATGTCAACTGAAACAGTTTTCCTCTCCAGCTGAACCTAAGAAACTTTTGATATTCCTTATCAATGGGCACAGAATAGTACACATCGCGTAAATCTACAGATGCCATGTAACAATTCTGTTTCATAAGCCTGATTGCAGATTGAAGAGTATCCATCTTGAAATGATGATACTCCACATGATCATTCAGGTTTTTTAGGTTCAATATGAGTCTGTAAGTGCCATCCTTCTTAGGACGGATGAATATAGAAGAAATGTATTCCCCTGTGCAATGGGTTGTTTCTTTGATCACTCCTTTACTTAACAATTTGTCAATTTCATTTTGAATTATATGTTGTTCCTGGATAGAAAAACATATCTCCCTTGGAACAACCTCCTGCTGGGGAAATCCAGCGACAAATTCTATTTTGTAGTGACTAACACTATCAAGAATAAACTGGTCAGAAGTAACGAGTTTCCACTGGTGGGAAAACTGTTTCAGACGTCCAGCAATAAAGTCATTAGACATGCTCACCTCAACATTATTATTCAAAACATGATCTGAACTCATGTCTACTTTGTCTGTCCTTGCTTCATCTTCCTTTGGTGTGACAGTTTGGCTGGTCGGTCGTTGTATCGCCCGCCTAAAAAAGGCTTACAGTCATAGCGGTATCCTCGGCCACGGCTCGAGGAGTGTGATGTGTAGTTTCTAGAATTTCTAGAATCAAAATGAGACCTGGAGAATGACCCAGTACTGGTGGTTACCTTTTTACCAACTCGATTGACTTCTGTCAAATCTTTAACTTGTTTTGGCAAGTCATCCCCAAACAACTGATCGGTAATGGGAATGGATGAGGAACATAAAATGTTTATAATCATTATGTAAGTCAGGCTTTATCAATTCTCTGCGCCTGTGGTTAAGCTCCGTGTTTGCATTAGCAAACATAGCAAAGGCATCAGTAGCCTCTTGAAGCATATCGTTTCCAACCGGAAACAAAGGTATTTGATCTACAAGTTTATTGATCATGCTTGTCAAAGCACACATA
>JAHPZR010004241.1:10000-27500 GCA_019787425.1 Platygyra sinensis
CCAAATTGCGTTCTTTATCCTTGCATATGTTCTGACGTCAATATCCGAGGGATTTTGGCCCAATTTTGACCAAATAAACAGTTTTTCCCGTCGGCAGGCATTTTCTTCATGCATAGTTAATTTGCTAACTTGACAAAACTATCCTGAAGGGGGATATGACGAAAAGACCTGAGAAATGGCCTATAATTCGCTAAGGATGACATCATCCGGTGACGACATTTGGCCGAGCGAGTGGGAGTTCGGGTCTTCTCACCGAGAAAAACAAGAATTTAAAAAAATTAAAACCGCGCTTTTTTAACTCTTTTGCGCTCACAAAAACATTACGTAATATTTAGCAACAACGTTTTGCGAGAAAGCATTACCCGGAAACAATTTAAAAGATGGTTAGGACTTGTTTCCATATCTCAAACCGCCCTTGGATACCTTGTAATGTGTACACAAAGTAAATGCTGATTATAGGCCTAAGCACTGAAAATACTGATAAGGGTTAGGGTTAATGGTTAGCTTCTTTATAGCGTTCGGGTTTCCGATATGCTACTTAAATTAACCCGCCTGTCTGTAGCTCTTCATCGGTGGTCTAGTGGTTAGGGTGGAAGACTGCTGTGCTAGGGAACCGGGTTCAAATCCCCCCCGTCATCACGAAATTTGTTTTTTCCTTTTAAAATTGAAGAGACTTGCACTTTGACAACATTTGCTGAGCAGAAACTAAGTCTCTGTGTCAAGAAACTTAGAAATTTCATGCGAGTGTACGTGAATAGGGAGAGGGCGGTTTGAGATATGGAAACATTCTTTGCATGAGGCGGGTCTAGCGTTACTTGTAATCGGAGAGTTTTGTTTATGTCTTAAGGAAAAAATACCTTGACCTTTCAAACGACTATCAATTTACATATGTTAAAAGGGTTTTTCACGAGCGTAAAGGCTAAGTTTTAACTTTTTTTCCCCAGAAAATTCCATCATTGCTTATAGCGAAGTAAACACAATCTTACATTTATCACCGTCAGCGAGATCCATGGCCAGACATAATACCTTTATAGCGCATTGAATATCCCCTCGAAAGTGAACAGAAACAAAAATTCCAGATTACAAAATCTACTGTTTCGCACGCAAAATGAAAATACAGCTTAACTCTGGATAATTTCAGCCTTAGTAGCCAGCAACTGGTCCTAAGTTACATTCTTTATCCTTGCGAATGTCCTGATGTGCATCTCCAACGGAGTTTGGCCCAATTTTGACCAAATAAACATTTCTCACAGACGGCCATGTTCTGTCTGAATAGTTAATTTGCTAACTTGACAAAATGCTCCTGAGGGGGTATATGACGAAAAGACATGAGAAAGGGCCTGTAATTGGCTGATGATGACATCATCCGGTGACAACAATTGGCCGAGTGAGTCGGAGTTTGGGTCTGCCCACCGACAAAACTAAAAAAACAAGAAGTTAAAAAAAACTTAAAAACCGCGCTTTTTTAACTCTTTTGCGCTCACAAAAACCTTGCGTAATATTTAGCAACAACATGTTGCGAGAAACATTACCCGGAATAATTGGTAAGGGTTAGGGTTAATGGTTAGCTTCTTTATAGCGTTCGGGTTTTCGATATAGTACTCAAATCAAACCAATTGCTGGCAGCAAATCCTCGGTGGTCTACTGGTTAGGCTGAAAGGCTGCCGGTCTCGAACTCCGAGTTCAAATCGACCTCGTCATAAGATTTTTAAAGAAAACTTAAAACCGCATTCTTTTAACTCTTTTGAGCTCACAAAATCATTACGTAATTTTTTTGCAACGTTTTGCGAGAAAACATTACCCGAAAACAATTTAAAAGATTGGAAACAATAGAGATTGCGTGATTCAAAGTTGGCTCAGTGCGTAGGTTGTAAGAGATTTTCACATTCTTTGAATAGCGTGGTTGCGTGATTTGTAATCAGAGACTTTGTTTACCTAGCTCGAAGTGGAAAAGGTCTCACAATTGACCTTTCAAACGAATATATATTTCCATATGTTCAAAGCCAAGGTTTTATTTTTTCCCCAGAAAACTCCACCATTGCTTCTGGAGGAGTAAACACGATCTTATTTATCACCGTAAGGGGATTCCAGTAAACACGATCTTATTTATCACTAACAGCGGAGTCCATGACTGACGACAGACGTAATACCTTCTTTAGCATATTGAATGTTCCCTTCGAAAGTGAACATGCAGACAAAACGAATATACAGCTTAACGCTGGATAATTTCAGCCTTAGTAGCCCGCAACTGGTCCTAAGTTACATTCTTTATCCTTGCAAATGCCTTGACGTGCATCTACGAGGGATTTTGGCCCAGTTTTGACCAAATAAACCCTCCACAACTAACCACGAGTTTATTTAAATCGCTAAGTAGACAAAACTCTCATAAGGGGTGGTATGAAGAAAAGAGCTGAGAAATGGCCTGTAATTGGCTGATGATGACATCATCCGCGGAGGTTTGGGATTTGTAACTGCCAAAACTAAAAAAAAACAAGAAGTTTAAAAAAAAATTAAAACCGCGCCTTTTTAACTCTTTTGCGCTAACAAAAACATTACGTAATATTTAGCAACAACGTTTTGCGAGAAAACATTACCCGGAAACAATTTAAAAGATGGTTAGGACTTGTTTCCATATCTCAAACCGCCCTTGGATACCTTGTGATGCGTACACAAAGTAAATACTGATTATAGGCCTAAGCACTGAAAATACTGATTAGGGTTAGGGTTAATGCAAGGGGTTAATGGTTAGCTTGTTTATAGCGTTAGGGTTTCCGATATGGTACCGCGCTTTAAAACTCACGGTTACTCACACTGTCCGACTGCACGTTTGTTATCTTTTTAATCTTTACGCAAACGTTCAGCTCGTGAAAAGTGCTATAGTTACCGCCGTCATCTACTGTTACATAACAACCGACTTAAATTACGCGAAACGTGACTCTCGCCTTTCAGCATATGAAGGTGTTATGTTACAAAGGGTTTGTACTTTACTTTACTTAATAATTTTACAGCAGATAAATATATGTACATACAAACATATAAATAAATAGCTGCTGGAAGACCTAGCAACAGGAATGAACGTCCCTGGTGATAAAGGCCACCAGAAACAATATATGTAAAACAAGAACATGAATAAAATATACATAATGACAGGCAGTATTATAAAACGAATAAAGTAAAATGTTATGTGTTACAAAAATAATGCCGACTGAAATTAAATAACAATTACATTAAATCTCTACTATCAGTAGCAAAATAGTGGAGTCTTAGGTCTTTTTTTAACATTGATTTGTTTTTCCCTCTTCCTAATAGATATAGGTAAATTATTCCAAAGACGAGCAACTCTAGGAAAAAAAGACGACCTAAATAATTCTGTTCTTGCATAGTTGGTTGTAAAAGTTAGTTCAGTGTTCCTCATAATATCAGGTTCATGCTCAGAATTATAAAACTGCAGATAATTAGAGATATCGAGGCCATGATAACTATGCAGGCATTTGAATGAAAAAAAATGAAGAGTAAATAGATTCGTCTAGAAGATAGCTACATTAGACTAGTCTTATTCAAACGTTTTTTGTAAGAAATCCTATTCCCAACCACGAGCTTAGTCGCCCGAAGTTGTACAGCCTCTGCCATATCGCTTAAATAAGCTTGATGAGTAGACCACACTTGAGAGGTCGAACGAGGTGAACATACAGCTTTTTAATAACATCAGCAATGGCACGCGACAAACGTCAATAGACATTTTAGCCTAAATTTTAGTAAATTTTCAGTGTAATAAAAATAACTGACCAACTAACTCAAAATATCGGGTTCATGCTCAGAATTATATAGCTGCAGATAATTAGAGATATCGAGGCCATGATAACTATGCAGGCATTTGAATGAAAAAAATGAGGAGTAAATAGATTCATCTAGAAGATAGCTACATCAACCAGTCTTATTCAAACGTTCTTTGTAAGAAATCCTATTCCCAACCATGAGCTTAGTCGCCCGAAGTTGTACAGCCTCTGACATATCGCTTAAATAAGCTTGATGAGTAGACCACACTTGAGAGGTCGAATGAGGTGAACTTACAGCTTTTTAATAACATCAGCAATGACACACGACAAACGTCAACAGGCATTTTAGCCTAAATTTTAGTAAATTTTCAGTGTAATAAAAGTAACTGACCTCAATGCCTTGTTGTCTTTTTTATAGTCATCTTGCATTTCAGCGCGGTTTGAAACCTTTTAAGCCATTTATCGCTTTTTGAGTTTCCTCTCGTAAGAAGAGTAAAAGCTACATACTCGGTTTTAAAGTCACCCCTTCTTGAAGCGAAAAGAGATGCCAGCCGCCCCAATTCCTCCCCAGAACCATAGTACAGGGTTAAGCGCTCCGTTCCAGTAAAATTCCAAGCCAAATTCATCTCCACAGCGCACACTACAAAGCTCTGGATTTTTAGTATATTGACGGGTCAACAGATTATAAGTTGCGTGATCGATTACACAGCGAAAGTGAACAGTACAAGTTGCGTGATTCAATGATAATATTCTTTGCATAGCATGTTGTAATCGGAGAGGTTTGTTTACGTCTAAGGAAAAAAATACCTTGACCTTTCAAACGAATATAGATTTACAAGCGCTAAGGCTACATGTAAGTTTTAACTTTTTTTCCTCAGAAAATTCCACCATTGCTTCTGGCGAAGTAAACACGATCTTACATTTATCACCGTCATCGTATTCCATGGCCAGCCGCAATACCTTTATAGCGCATTGAATATTCCCTTCGAAAGTGAACAGAAACAAAAATTCCAAATTGTAAAATCTTCTGTTTCGCACGCAAAACGAAAAAACAGCTTAACTCTGGATAATTTCAGCCTTAGTAGCCAGCAACTGGTCCTAAGTTACATTCTTTATCCTTGCAAATGTCCTGATGTGCATCTCCAACGGAGTTTGGCCCAATTTTGACCAAATAAACATTTCTCACCGACGGCCATGTTCTGTCACAATAGTTAATTTGCTAACTTGACGTCAAAATGCTCCTGAGGGGGGATATGACGAAAAGAGCTGAGAAATGGCCTGTAATTGGCTGATGATGACATCATCCGGTGACAACAATTGGCCGGGTGAGTCGGAGTGTGGGTCTGCTCACCGACAAAACTAAAAAAAACAAGAATTTTAAAAAAAATTGAAACCGCGCTTTTTAATCTTATTAGGTAGACTCCATTGGCTATTAAAATTTCAACTATTTCCTTTTTCCGTATGCTCGATTTTGATAACATAACTACATAACCAGCAATACTTTTTGTCACGGGGTAAACGTTTCGTTACTGTTATCCCTATCTTTCTTGATCATCAATATTTCATATTTCCTTTTAAGGAGTTGTTTATGCACTTGCTCAAGCATGAAGGCTACATTGTTTAGGAAAGCCGAAAAATACCTCAGATACTTGAATAAGCTTTGTTTCTAGCTGAAGACTCTTCAAAGTTCAAGCTAATTACTAGCGGCTTTCAACTTCAAAAGTCATTGTGAAGAAGGAAGATGTCAATGTTAATTGCCTAATAAAGGACAAAGAAATCAAGTAGCTTCGCTTGATTTCTTGATCATTTTCGGTGTATTCTTGGTTTATTAATGTTTCAACAGTTTTTGGGGCATAAACATCAAAGGTTGTGTGATTCAATATCTGATCGACCAGAAATTTGGCACTGTGACGAAGTCATAACTGCAGATTATAAAATAATCATATCAAGGACATTCAAGGTGACGAATCAGTAATCATAAGTCACGAAACAAGAGGAAAACTGTGTAGCGCAAAGTTTTTTCGTTAAAGAAAACTTAGTGGATATTTGTTATTGCGCGAAAAAGTACTTAAAACTTCCATACGTTTCGAGACTGCTGCCTCTTCATCAGTGGATAAAAAGCAACTGTAAACTGATGAAGAGACAGCCTCGAAACGTATGGAAATTTTAAGTACTTTTTCGCGCAATAACAAATATCCACTAAGTTTTCTTTAATCAGTAATCATGTCAAGTTGACGGCTTTGTGTTGTTTGCCGTCGGCATGCTGAACTATGCCGTCGGTGAAAAAGCAAAAAGGTGAATTTCATTTTTTGGGGGTTGAATATTAAGTAAATTACAGCTATTAAATTCGTGTTTTGTGATATTCTGATCTAACGAGAATAATCATTGTTTCGGTAAGGATTTACCGATCTTGATTGTTCTGGACATCACAAAACCTCATTGTTTGTTACTACGATTATCAGTTGAGTAAGACGCGCCTAAGTTTGGTCACCAGGTTTTTATACCTGCCAACTCTCACGCCTTAGGCGTGAGTCTCACGCCTGCGGGTTGAAGACTCACGAGTCTCACGCCTGCGGGCCAATTTCTCACGCCTGATTGAAAAATGTGAGTTGTTGCCGTCTTGCTTGACACAATTTCCAAAAATTTGTTAACTCAGACGCATGTAAGGAACGAAAACCATGTGTAAAATGAATAAATGACAATACCTTACCTCGCGATCTCTGATTTTTGACGTGAAAGGCATTGGGAGCGAGCTCGCGTTTATGCGCGTCCTAAGACTATCAGCTAACGTCGGTCCTTGTGGCTAAGCGTTTTCTCGGTAACTTCAACTTCGGTAGACTTCGGACGTCTTCGGAAGACTTCGGACTTCTTCGGGTATTTTCGGAAATGATCGTGTCGTCTTCAAAAATCTCAGCACTCCCAGGATAAAAATCTCACGCCTATATCTCAGAAAAAGTTGGCAGGTATAGGTTTTAACGTTAACATCGTGTTGTTGTTACGGGCAATTGATTTCGTTTCCAGTGGCAACTTGTCGGCCTTTGATGTCATAAGCAGCAAAGCGCGCGAAACATACTGACCGAGATCGAGGTCTTATTAGCCTTGGCCGAGGTCGTTCTAGCAGCATCTTTTGTCTCCTTGACAACACTGTCAAAGTTAGTCGCTCCTTCGTACAGTAGTATCGCAATCAGCGGTTATTCGCCACTCGCTCGGTGAAAATTCATTTGGCGTGCCCGACCACAGGGAGCAGAGGAGTCCTATTTGACCGTATTTCTAGTTAAATTCACGGTACAATTGTAGCACGAATCGATCTGTTGTTAATTCAAATCGCGTCGGTTGAAATTCACCGTACAATTGTAGCGCGAATCGATCTGTTGTTAATTCAAATCGCGTCGGTTGAAATGCTATTCGCTTGAATGATCGGCGCCCGGCGACGATTCCGGAAAGCGAAGCTTTCCGTACGAGGCACGAAGTGCCGAGAGTAAAAAAAAGAGACTTACTGTTAGTTACCACTAGTGATTAGCCCACAGTGACTGCTGTATGCGGCGTTCGACGTGAGGATAGGATAGGAGTATCATTTCAACCGTTCCGCACGTTGTAACCCAGTAACTACTGGACTTATAATGACGTTGTAACCAGTAAATTAATGCATTGTAATCAAGCTAAACACCATGACAATTCTCTAACTGGGGGAGGGGTGAGAAAGGTAGATAAAAGGCGCGCTATTTGGGCTGAATCGCTGAAGTAAATTTTTACGTGCGAGTTCCAGTTCATCAACTCTCTAAGCTCAGACGCTTAACCTGCAATCACCAGACCCTTTTGTGTTATTTCTTGTCAAACAATTTGGTTAAGATCATTTTTAAGGTAAGTATCGTGCGTTTAAAGGTCTTAAGCGTTAGTTCTTTTAGTTATGTACGGCGGCATTCGATCTTCTATCATTTTTAATTCATTATTTACCGCAAAAAAACCCCACAGGTTGGCAGTTACAAGCAATCCGTCACAATATTTCTAATTCAGCAACCATGCATCTCATTTAAATTAATGAGGGCCATTTATTTGCGGGTTTCAAGTACCTGAGCTGAGTGTAAGTCATTTATTATACTCATTCACAATATATAGGTTACAATCCAATAATTTGTGGGTTACAATCAACTCATAACAAGGGAATGATTTGTGGGTTACAATCAGCTCATTACAATCCAATAATTTGTGGGTTACAATCAGCTCATTACAATCCAGTAATTTGTGGGTTACAATCAGCTCATTACAATCCAATAATTTGTGGGTTACAATTGACTCATTACAATCCAATAATTTGTGGGTTACAATCGACTCATCACAATCCAATAATTTGTGGGTTACAATCGACTCATTACAATCCAATAATTTGTGTGTTACAATTGACTCATTACAATCCAATGATTTGTGGGTTACAATCGACTCATTACAATCCAATAATTTGTGGGTTACAATCATCTCATTACAATCCAATAATTTGTGGGTTACAATCGACTCATCACAATCCAATAATTTGTGTGTTACAATCGACTCATTACAATCCAATAATTTGTGGGTTACAATCGACTCATTACAATCCAATAATTTGTGGGTTACAATTGACTCATTACAATCCAATAATTTGTGGGTTACAATCGACTCATTACAATTCAATAATTTGTGGGTTACAATTGACTCATTACAATCCAATAATTTGTGGGTTACAATCATCTCATTACAATCCAATAATTTGTGGGTTACAATTGACTCATTACAATTCAATGATTTGTGGGTTACAATCGACTCATTACAATTCAATAATTTGTGGGTTACAATTGACTCATTACAATCCAATAATTTGTGGGTTACAATCGACTCATTACAATCCAATAATTTGTGGGTTACAATCATCTCATTACAATCCAATAATTTGTGGGTTACAATCGACTCATTACAATCCAATAATTTGTGGGTTACAATCATCTCATTACAATCCAATAATTTGTGGGTTACAATCATCTCATTACAATCCAATAATTTGTGGGTTACAATCGACTCATTACAATTCAATAATTTGTGGGTTACAATTGACTCATTACAATCCAATAATTTGTGGGTTACAATCATCTCATTACAATCCAATAATTTGTGGGTTGCAATCAACTGATTACAATCCAATAATTTGTGGGCTACAATCGACTCATTACAATTCAATAATTTGTGGGTTACAATCAACTGATTACAATCCAATAATTTGTGGGTTACAATCGACTCATCACAATTCAGTAATTTGTGGGTTACAATCAACTGATTACAATCCAATAATTTGTGGGTTACAATCGACTCATTACAATCCTGACCAATAATAGACCCTTTTCATAAATGGCTGCCAATTATAAATTCTTTTGTTAGTATTAAAATTAGCCTGACTAACCTCGTTTTTGAGTTAATAATTCAAAAGAATTTTTACGCCCAAACGGGTTTAGTGAGGCTAATTTAAATGCACACAAAAGAATTTTAAATTGGCAGCCATTTATGAAAAGGGTCTATTTGTGGGTTACAATCAGCTCATTACAATTCAATAATTTGTGGGTTACAATCGACTCATTACAATCCAATAATTTGTGGGTTACAATCAACTCATCACAAGGGAATGATTTGTGGGTTACAATCAGCTCATTACAATCCAATAATTTGTGGGTTACAATCGACTCATTACAATCCAATAATTTGTGGGTTACAATCGACTCATTACAACAATCCAATAATTTGTGAGTTACAATCGACTCATTACAATCCAATAATTTGTGTGTTACAATCAACTGATTACAAGGGAATAATTTGTGGGTTACAATCAGCTCATTACAATCCAATAATTTGTGGGTTGAAGTGGACTCATTACAAGCCAATAATTTGTGAGTTACAATCAGCTCATTACAATACAATAATTTGTGGGTTACAATCGACTCATTACAATCCAATGATTTTTATAGATTACAGTCAACTGATTACAATCCAATAATTTGTGGATTACAATCAACTCATCACAATCCAATTATTAATGTGGGTTACACTCCGCTCATTTCAATCCAACAGTCTGGTCGGTTACAATCTGCTCATTACAATCCAGCAGTTTGTGGGTTACAATTAGTCAACTGATGTACAATCCAATCATCTTTACATTATTTTCAGATGCCACCAACCAATCTAAGTAAGGCACAGGTTGATGATTTGCGTGAATTGTGGGAGACTGGCCTGACTAGTTTAGGGGACAAGGGGAAGATCTCTGAAGCGATGGAAGCCACGGGTTTAGCAGAAAAAACTATCAAGGTATGTTGAAGTAGCTAAGCGTTAATCACTTCAACAGTAGTATTGTCTATTATTTAAGGCGCTCTTGTGAAATCTGCTCTCTTGTTATGCAGCCCAAGGCGCCCATCCTAAAATGTAAATGTAATACTGGTAACTGGAGTTATTAAAAACTAGTCATGGTATTCCTTACTTTCGATTGGTTAGCCAGGCCATGGTAAATTAGTTCGTACACTCTGGACCACAAATAAGCTCAAAGATTGAAATTGTTGGGGTAGGTTTTGGAGGATAATTGTGCCAGTGAGGCCCCATGTATAATCAACATTTATAAGATGCATGTTTTTTTTTCGGAACTATTAACCCTTTCATGCGTCTTTCTTATTTACATCAAAGAATTGGATAGCAAATGAAAGAAAGAGAAGAGGACTGGCAATTAAGAGGGGCCCAAGAGACCCGGTAAATACACTTAAGTATGTGCCGGGTCAAAAGAGGAAAAAATCAGGCTATTCGGTTTTCAAGAGTTCTTTTTTATCTGGCGAAAAAGGTAAGTTTATATTTTATGTTTGGAATTAACCTTCTGTAGCCTGGGAGTTGCTTATCATTTTTGCAACCCTTCTTTGAGCACTGCAAACTGTTTTTTTTTTTTACGGCGTTGGGGCTTAGACGGACGGATATAACAAGTTTGATAGAAAAAATCAGTTTTAAAATCACTGAGGACGGTGCCTACTTTAATTTGTTAATGCGCACATGCACCTCCTGCGCATCACGCAAGGCATGGTTGGGTTGACATTGACGCATTCAACTACGCTACCAATGGTGCTTTCCATTATGCCTAAGATTTCGGAAATTTCGGTCGGAAATCAAATGGAAAGGTTCGTTTCGGTTTCTTCTGACAGGAAAATTCGGGATAACCTCTGGAGTTGGTCCACATAATTCGCCGTTCCATTTTCGATAAACCGCTTCTTTGCCCTAATTAGGGAATTCGGAAGAAGAATTTAAAATGGCAAGGCTGAGAGCTATTTCTATTGGTTGGCCCGGTTTAATCGGAAAATATCGTTCCATTTTCCTCAGTTATTCCAACTGATCTCTGACTGGTCAGTTTGGCATAATGGAATGCACCCCAAGAACACGACTAAATTGAAAGCAAAACTTTTCTGCTGTGACCAAATTAAGTTTAATGAACACGTATTTAAATCAGGAACACCTGAATAGCAGCATATCGCTAAGGGCTAGCTGTTAACTTCTTCCAGCTGAAAAACTCGCTGTTATCTGTCGAAAATTATACTAAAATCCAACTCTAAACATGTACCAGGGAATGGCTTAGTGAGCGCGCAAAATAATTTTTTTCTTGGTCAGTGTATTCCAGTACAGTAGCCCATGTAAAGATTTACTTTTTTCCGCGTGGTCCTAACCTGGCGAAAAAAACCTTAGTTTGTAATTAGTCGGCATCGTCCTTAATTTCTTTCTGTTTCTCGTCAGGCTGGGAATATAGAACTCCTAGAACAATTACTAAAGCATTCTTTGGGATGATTTTGTTACGCTCTTAGTGTAATTCAGTAAAAAAAAAGCGCTGAAAAACACTGACTTCACAGATAATATTTCTAATCATAATTATATATTGTCATTTTTGTTAAGCTCGCAAGATGTTAGCTGACGGCCATGGACCTGGCGTAGTGCAAAAGGAAGCCAATATTGCCTACCGCGAGTTAACGGCAGCGGAAAAGGAGAGGCTGAGGAAAGAAGCGGACGACGAAAACTCTGCTGACCGAGCAGACGTCAGTCAGATTCCGAGGCAACGCGTAATTCGAAAGATTGTTGCTAATATACATGCTAGCGTACGTATTTCGCACCCAGCTTCAGACTGCAATACTCTTTGTCACACTCTGTAGGTCGGACTACGCGCGAATTAAATTCTTTTCCTTTTTTATGCTTTTTTTCTGCTAACTAATTACACGCATTTTAGGCCACGTACTGGCGAATTTTATTTTCAATTTAAAATGTATTAGAAGATAGTTATTAAGCAACTGAGTACTCAGCTTTCCTATAACTGTACATAAGCAAATACGAAGTAATGTTATGCTTCAAATTTAATGCTGATTATTTGTGTCGGTATAGAACATATAAATCGGTAGATTATAATAGTATGTGAAGTTTCAAACAAACACATAGCCATGTTCTTAAAGTTACTTTAAGAAAATGGTGATGTGTTTGTTTGAAACTTCACATACAGTTCCAAGTTACTGCGTTTTAGTCAAATGAAAACTGTGCTCTATTGGTCAACAGATGCAAAAACTTGATCAATTGGGCTGCCCTTCAATTTGGCTGGGGTACAGCGGGACCGCTCCGGAGAGACTTTTCTCTCCACAAATGTCAGACGTAGCAGAGGACGCTACATTCACTAATTATGTGGTCTCCACCATGGTTAGTAAATTAAGTAAGTAAAGTTATTTTAAACGATTGTTGGCTTGGAAAGTATTTTATAACGTATCTTTGGTAATAATAATGGTGTTGACAATATTTGAACAGGCAAAAAACAGATGGCTAACCTTGCAGAGGAAGCTGCAACGAAGTCTGAGAAAAAATTAAAGCAAAAGAGGAAGAGAAAATCTCAGAAATCAGGTATTTATGTCTGAAATTTATTCAGGTAACTTTATTAAAGTCTAGCTCATAAATGCCTTGCATTAAGCGCATTCGCAAAATTACTTACCTAAACGCGTGAACAATTTATTTCAAAGTTTACCAAAGTTACTTGCATAAGTTGTTCTGGAGGCCTTCTAGTTTATTGTTCCGACTTCGTGCGTTTGAATTACATTTGGAAAGCTTGGAATGTAACTAAGAAATAAATTAAACAATCTGGGTTGGTACACTGGCACTTTACCTTACATATGAACAAAAGCGGATTGACTTCTCTAGAAGCCTTATTATTAGTATCGTTGGATGAAGCATTGATTTGTTAATTTCATTAAATTTTATTCATCCATTTAGACTCAGGCGTTACTCCAGAAAATGAATCTGGTACGCCACCTCCCGAGGAACCCGACACTTCCACTGTTGGAGGTGAAGGTATGTTTCACTCATATGTATTGCCATACAAAAAAAGAACTCTTTCGTTAGGGATAGACAGAACGACAATAGCATTGTTATTTGATGTGAAAGCACGTCACTCTTATCGCCTTGTTTGTAACGTCATGACTTTTAACTTAATTGTGAGGTTTAATCTTGTTTTTTTTTCTTTTAATCTGGTTGGTTTCTCAGGGTTAATGGAGACTACTTTCTTTTTCTGCAACTTTACTTATAATTTTGTCTGAGAAATACACTTACTTCAATGCATACTTTTTTGCAGGTTTAGGCGATGAGGTGGAGCTCATAGATAAACGCAAGAGACTGGTTTGTAGGGGGGTTTTAACTGCACAAAGTCAAGTACATGGTCGTGCACTTAACACTGACTGGGTCGCGGTAATGGTTCAGGAAGTTGTTTCCAAAGGAAAAGTGCAACCATGGCCGGAATTCCCCACACATTCTGGAGAAGTGGAAGAGGGAAGTTTCGTTGCGTGGCCGAGAACGCCTACCAGACCCCAACAAAGTGACCCCGTTGCCCCGGGACCGTCAAACATCTCAGAGCCAGAGGTTTTAAAGGATGCTCTGCATCCAGACCAGTTCATCTCTCCCGGGACAATAATGTCAAGGGATAGAAAACTGCGAAGTAAAAAATAGGGATGTCAGTGTAAATCCAGGCCAAACGGGGATGACAGTTGATGAGAGTTGACTCTCGTGAGAGTGTCTTCCGACCATCAACGTGGTGCAAAGTTGGGAAATCTCTCATCCACTCTTAGAAAAAATTCGAGCGCCTTCAAAGTTGATGAGAGCGTACGACATCCCATAAGAGTCAACGAGAGTGATATATTAGAGTTTGAGGCCAAGAGAAAGAGAACGATGGTTTGAACTGTCGACAACTCTCATCCTCGTTTGGCACGGGCTTTACAGTAAAGTTGAGGAACCAAGACGGGAACGTCAATGAAAACTCGTATTCGAACGCAGGTGCAGGTCATCGCCGTGGTTCCCTCATAAACCGATGTTCTCGTCACCGTAGCCGTCGTGGTTAATGATAATAATAAAAATAATAACGATGATGATAATGATGATGATGTTGATGGCGATAATTGTACATAACGGAAAACTGAACTGATTTGTACCAGGCAATTGCAGGATTTGTTGAATTCCGCCCGCTCACGAGCCGAAAAAAAGATAAAAAGCGATACATTATAGGTAATGTGTCCATAGCTAGATCTTTGCAGACGAATGCGCCTTCTAAACTAATTAAGTGTATTGGCTGATCTGCCATCCGAGACAGTTAATTGTCCCCATAATTTGGGTCCTAGATATCGCAGTCAGCGCCTACCGCACGTTCAGAGTTATACCTATGAGTGGAGAAATCAGATTGCTTTAAATTGTACCTGGAGTTATTATTACTGTAAACAGTACTCTGGCATACTCCAGGTTTAACTGTGGATATAAGAACAAAAATGACCTGCAAACTCTGTTTAAGACCGGTTATCAATGTTGGCTGCTTTGCCCTATCCTATATTTGAGAATAACTAGCTTGCTTTTCATTGTACACAGCCCTCGTACCTTTTTATTGTAATCGTTAAATTTGCGCGAGTCACTAGCTCTATAAACTTGCCACACTCTGTGTTAGTATGTAAGGTCAGGTAACACAGCTGTCTTATATAGTCGGAAGTGGCCCTTTAATAGCAATTGGATCTTTAAGTCGCGTGATGACAGCAATTCTTTTGAAATCTATTGTCAGCCTTAAAATTTAGAGAGTTCCGCGGTCTTAAATTCCCGATTATTTACGAAGATCACTGCACTTGCCCTTTCAGAGCCACCTTTTTTGGTGCTGTAACCGATCTGTTAATACATAGTATTTCATAAGGTTGCAAGCCAGTAGATTAGACTCGTACCGCCTGGTTGCCTGACCTGTACTTGTACTTGGCTACCAAGCGGTACTACTCTAATTGATGCGTAGTAGCATGGGATGTACACCAGACCATGTTCGAATGTTACGTCATCAGGCCATAATGGAAGCAAATCCAGTTTATTTTTCTCTGTCAAGTAATATGGATTCTAGTTGTACTTTGCGTCAGTGGAACTCATTTATCAACTATGTCCACGTAACTGGCAATCAAACTGATTAAAGTCAAAGAATTTTAAGACGCCTTGTCACCATTAATTCAGTTTTATTTTATGAAGTCTTAGGGATTTCCCTTAGAGGCTATTCTTTTTTACAAACATAACTTACGTCCGCGTATGGTCATATGTTAACCACTACTTATGGTGCTTCCCTTTTTCTACACTTATTTCTTCAGCTTAAGCGTAAGACAGTAGCGTTTGCTAGTGAACAGGCTCATGCTGGAGGGTACAATTAAGCTGAGAGTGAAGTGGCAGAGGGGAGAATGGGTTGGGTTTTGTTTCTTCCCGATCTCTTCGCTCCACCTCCACTAGAGAGCCTGTTCACAGGCCACACCAGCGGTCGAGTATCAACCTGAACGCCCTTTGCGAAATATTGGTTAAAATTAGCAAATTTCTAAAAAATTCTCAAGAATTATTGGAAAGCAGTTTAGTATGTTCGCTTACTGAAATTACCCTTTCCTTTATCACCATCATTATAGACCTAATAGGGCACAATTCTCGGCCGGTACTTAGATCGGGTTGTATAAAGCAATCTTACTCCACCGGCATTATCATGGTACCGGACGCACTATATGGAGCTCCAGTTATGTTTTGGATTTTGCCCGGTGCCACTATAAGCGAGAGATAAAGAAAACAAAAACGATTCTCATGTTGATATTCCTGGGAGGTTACCCTGAACCCCGTATAGAAAGTGACTGACCATGACCGCTCGTCAGATTTAGCACTTTTACCCTAGGCCTCCATCTGCTGTGCCGTGGTCCAAGTTAAGTGTTCGGTTGTACATTAAAGTTTTGCGGCCATTTATGAGTAGAAACCACTGAAATAAAGGTAATGAACAAAACCTGAAATATAATTTTTCATTCTTGTGTTATAGAGAAATTTTGTTTACTATGGTGTACCATAAAGAAAAAGGTAGAAAACCAATAGTTTTCTGCAACATCGGCTTTTTACTTGGTGGTGATTAACTCTCTAATGTTGAGTTTTTGGTTGAATTAACTAGTATGGCTGCTTGCTTGTCCAGGATAGACAGAGAAAATAAATAGCACTTTCAACTTGTTTTCGCCTGTATAATTCCCTTTTCAAATGTCGCCATTTTATGACAGTGGCAACAAACGCTGCTATTAGAGTGAGCGACCCACAAGAAATTATGGGCGGCCCTTTCAAGAAATCAGGAAAAGAGAAAGTCTCCGCTCCTAACCGCGGGACATGCCGATGGAGGACTTAAAATTTATTCGAAGAGCTATCTGTGATTTTATTTCCAACCGGACTGAATTTTTTCTTGAAACTATGATTTATAAGCTGTATTTGTCTAGCAGCAGAGTCAAATGATATACACTGCGATATAATACGACCGCCGTATTTCGCCGGGATTCGCCCTACAGTACTAAGCGGTTTCTTAGCTGGAAACATACATAAGCAGAACGTTTAATTTCTTTTAACTGAAAACTTTACGACGGCTACCCGAAAGTAGCGGCCCCTTTTGCCTGCTAAATCTGAAAGTAACTTTGCTCGTTGATTTCGGAATTCTACGGTATAATGTGATAGCACGGTATTTGAAGGGTTTGGTAAAATCACTCCGTTTATAATAAGCGCAGTCGAGCTTTGTCGTGCACGCACGAACTGCTTCAGCTTATCAACTCGATCGAGTGTCAGTTTCATATCAATGCTATATGAATATATTTGCTTGTGCATTGCAGTTACTGGAACTCCACTGCTTGGCCGCTTAATTCCTTTCAATTGAACCGAGTAATCATCTGTTTTTCTAGGGAAAAATTGAAACTTTTGCGTGTTGTAAATCCATTTACGTAGAAGCAATAAACGTGAAATTTGCCACAGAAGTATAAATTGATGCGATTTAGCTGATGAAAGGATCGAAATTTCCATTTTTTTGCTGCGTCAGCACTTTTCCTTAAAAAAACACGAAAAAACGCTATATATTGGTTTTGTAGTTTTTGTTGGAAACACAATTTTGATATTTTGGAGACCTTTTACTAAGCACTACGCATGCTAAGTTTCGACCCCACAACCTAAACTAAACGGAAAGAAAACGGCTGGGAAAACTAAAATTTTCCGCATTTTGAATATTTAATGAGGACCGGTTCCTACTGTACATTCGAGTTGTTTCCCAATATCCTAAAGCGGCTTGAAGCTTCTTAGTTAAGGATGTTTCTCGCAGCCAAAGCTAGTGAATAGTAATCAAAATAGGTTAAAATACTCAAATTTGTATCGCACGT
>JAHPZR010004241.1:32500-49906 GCA_019787425.1 Platygyra sinensis
CTGATAGGAACTATAAAAATAAAAAAGTCCACTTGGTTAAATGTCCCTTACAGGCAATTAACTCAAAAGCCCTCTAAACAGAAGCTAATTCTTCTGGCAAGTGTGCATATGTAAAAGCTTCTTGATAGTACGCATACTCTTTCCTATGTGAAACTGTTGCAGTATCACAAACATTTCTCAATGATTGAGAATATAACATTCAGAAATTGACAAACTCACCAGGAGAATTCTTCTTGATATCTTTTATTTCCAGCTCAGCAGAATGCTTTAGTTCATTCAGTCTACTTCTCTGCTTCACCAACAGCATGACTGGCATAGAAAAACAAAATGAAAATTCAACAACAGAGAAACAAGCAAAACAGTAAATGTGTTATGGTAAGTAACACCCTAAACCTAGCTATGGTAAACAGTGGTATCAAGAAAGCGAAGAGGACACTTATGGTCCGTCAATGCTTTTTTCTTTAACGACATTTAACACAAAAACCATCACTGACAACATCGATTATTGTGGGCTTACGAAAACACAACCTAAAATGGCCAATGATACCTACTTTTATTGTAACTGTAATATTGCTTATATGGGCCTCTGCAGACACATCTGATTAGGTTAACCTTACTACGCTTAATAACATCTTTTTAAAGTTTAGGTTCACTAACCTATTTTTGATCTCTGTTTTTCAGCAAGATAAAACAGAGCATCTGAAATAATATCTTCTCTGTGGCTCGCAGACATTTCCTTTGTCATTTTCCTGAACTGGCCAAGGTATGACCACAGACGCTCCAGTACCTCCCCATCAACCATCCCCCAGCCTTCTAAACGCCGTGAACTGTACAACAACTACAAAGTATCAAAAAACAACCATGAGAGGTTAACTTCTATTTTTTTAAACACTACAGATTTAAATTTGTTTCAATTGTTTTGAGGGTAATTCATATGTAAATGATATAAGCACATTTAAGATTGATAATAAAATTATTGAGCATAAGCACAGAAGTTTAATTCAGTGAAGTGACACCTTCAAATCAAAACATTTGCAAGCAGTTTGTGATACTCTGTCATTAGTCCAAAAAAGTATGCTGACAGGTATATTAATTTAAACCTCTACAGTGACATCGATTAATAAAAAATAACCTGATGTATTCCTACTCTCGGCTTTTTCCTCATAACCAAAAACTTGAACTAACCTTTATGAGAGGGTTGGCAGAGAAGTTCAAGCCCTTTACTAGGTCAAAAATGGAAACTTGGCATTCCATCATAAGGGCTATGGCAAATTCCATCAGTGCTGTGGTGAATGCCGAAGTTGGTTCGACAGGAGTAGGAGGCCACAAACCTTGCCAAAGAAAACTCTCTGCAACACTATAACAAGTGCAACAGACAATCTTCACTACGTGTTGACCACCTTCAGAAATATTATATAGAAAAAGCAACACATCATTATAGAATAATGCATGGTAGCCAAGCTGTATCTGCCAAAAGTGATGACTATAAAACTGTTGCCCAACAGTATCACAGAAGACTTGGAATAAAAAAAATTGCTCCAGTCAATTAAATATTCTAATTAGCTACATTGAATTTAAAAATACACCAAACATTGAATTGGGACCTCAACAGCTTTTATTACCTTTTTCGTCTATCACAGTTATTTCTCTTGTATACATACATGAGCAAGCATGATTCCCATTGAACAATATTCTGTTTGGAACTATGTGCAATTTCCAAACACCATCTGGAAAAACAAATAGGAGCAATACAAACAATAAATTTCTGAACTTCTGCAAATCATAAAGTTTGAAAATCCCATTAAGTTATTTAAGCTTATGAATAACTTAAATTATTTCGCCGTGAGTATAGAAATTTACAAATAACAAAGTTTCATTTCGCGCGAATGTTTTTAGTACTAGTGTTTATAAATCACCACAAAACAACAAACCAAAACCTAGGCAGAAAACTTCTACCTTAAAAATCGACAAAGGCGAAACATACCTTTGTTTATTTCTGGATGGTGAAAATGGTGTTTATCCTGGTGCAGCCGATTACAGCAATCAAGACAGTAGTAAGCCGTAAAGCTGCAATCCCTGCATCGACTCTCCACAGTTTTACTGCAGTCGCTCTCCACGCATTCCTGAGGTACAAAGCCTTCCATTTGAAGAGAGGATTTAATTAGGGTCGGTCGCAAGGCTTCCCAATTTCTATGCAGCCGTTCTTTGCGCATTTGTTAAGCAGTGGAGGATGTGGCCACCTCATCCTCTTCGCAGTCTTCGAACTCTGCACATATCTATTCTTCTTGAACATCTTGTACTCTTAGTCCCTCTTGTTCCAGGGGCAGAGTAGACGGAAGTTTGACTACAGATTTTTGGCTTTTAGTTGACCTGTCCACCACTTTAAAGGAAGTATATCCCTTTCTTTTACCTGGCCCAAAAAACATGCTTGAACATTCGCAAAATCCAATATGGCGTCTCCTGTCAGTACAATGATCTTCCCAATCACCCCTCGCCCAGTTAGAGAATTGTCATGGTGTTTAGCTTAATTACAATGCATTAATTTACTGGTTACAACGTCATTTTAAGTCCAGTAGTTACTGGGTTACAACGTGTGGAACGGGTGATCATTTACGGTTCGATCACGCACAGCGGTTTGAATTAACAGATCGATTCGCGCTTAGGATTCGCGCTACAATTGCACGGTGAATTTAACTAGAAATACGGTCAAACAGGACTCCTCTGCTCCCTATGGCCCGACTAAATTTTGTGGATCTTTGCCTCCAGCGCGCTAGGGGTGATAAAGTCCTCCTCCGCAGCTTTTTTTTTAACTTTTTCGATATATTTTCTGACTGCTTTCAAAGGAACAAAACGTTTAAAATCTACTCGATAGAAAGGATATAAGCAAAGTGCGGATGTAAGCAAAGTGAACAATGTCTTCCTATGGCAGAGATTCCTATGGATATCTTTGCTAGAACCGGCGATCGGGACCAGTTACAAGACATGTAACGGTTTTGGACCATTTTGATGCTACACTACAAAGAAGATTCCAACATCGAGCAGATTTTATGAAAATATTTACAAAAGGCTGATCCGTCGAGTAAACGAAATTGTAAACTTCATCAATTTCAGGTTTGCTGGATTTTCGGTACCTGATTTTCACCCACACAGCCTGTGAGATGCATCTATAACAAGGAGTAAAGAAATGACAAGGAATAAACCAAGGTAACTCAAAATTTCTCTATTTTCTTTGTTACGTCTTCTTTTGCATACTGGTGAGTGTGCTGCCGGCCATATTGATTTTTTCTGTGATCATTCCCAGATAGGCGATTGTCACTCTACATTTCTAAAGTAAAGACTGTGCACAAACTTCAGTATCATTATGCATTTCATCATAAGCCAAGACTTGTACTAACATATTTTTTTTTTCCGTTTTGAATGACATACATGAATTTCTCTCGAGAACAGAAACCATAGTTCAACTACTGTTTATCAAGTAGTAAATCACAAAACCATTTTTTAGCAAAATATGTTTGAATTTTTTATTTGTTAATTACAAAACTAATTTTGCACACAAATGTACAAAAAAAGTAACTGGACAGTTATGATTTTCTTGTTGAGAATACACCATTTAAGATATACCATGGACTAAGTCTCTTGCTTGTAAGTTCCTTTTGTATACTAATTACAATACATTGACATGTAACTTGACATGTACTATAAAAATCTTTTTCCTTTTAAATCTTGACATATCTGTTCTCCTTATAAAGGCAAAGCTGACAAAAATAAAAAGGAAATTATACAACATAACTTGTCGACCAAATACTCTATTCAATTATATTGTTAATTATGAAGATTGTCATGTTTTTTTTTTTTTTTCAAAAATTGATTTAAGTGACTGTCAATCTGCCAAGCAGTGACTATAAAATTTATGTTACTCAGAGTGGAGTGATCTAGAAAAATGTCAAAGTTTAAGGAAACAAATGTCTTATTATATCAGCTCGGTACTCATTAATTGTTGAAACATAACTAAGCTTAGATGCAAAAGGCAATTCTCCTAAGAGAATTCTGATTCCAGTAGCATTGAATATCATAATTTGTACTTGAATTATGGCTTCATCCTCACTTTCTCATAATTGTATAATTCTTTCTCTGTAAAATTTCCTTTCTCTTGTCTTGAAGTAAACTGGACCATCAGTTGTTTGACTTGTAAAAAGTCTTCATGACTTCCACATTTGGGATGTACAATGTGACAATAATTTTTCTTTGTTGATTGAGATGTTCATTGGTTCATGTAATACTTGATTTTCACTTGCTGCAGCTTACATGTGCACTTTATTTATCACTGAGATAGTGATACAATGTGGTACGATTCCCTCAATCTAGAAGTTATCACAAACAAAGAACAAAGTGTTTAACTTTTGCTATTTTGACAAAGAAGATGATTGAATTACATGAGCATACATGTAAGATGACATCATGATAAAAGTCAAAAGTTAAGTATTACACTATACCCTCTGCAATTTTAACAGTTCCAAGAATACAAAACAACAAAAAAATAACCAGCCAGGAAAGTCTTAGACAAATATCTGTCTTTTAATTTAAACATCATGTTTCTTGGCATAAATGACTGCATATGTAAATGAATATAATTCAAATCATGCAATAGTTTCTAACTTATAAATTAAAGATGAGACTTACCTTAGTGGTGATCCAGGGATCTTGTTTCTTCACATTGTGCACAGCACAGACTGCTGTGCACTGGAATGTGACTTCTGTGTTATTCACTGCATTCACTATATTCTCTCCAGTCACTGAATTCACTGTTCACATTAAATGATATTTTTTCATCTTTCTTTGCATAAAATCAACAACTCATGCAACAACTATTTTATAGCCTTCAGAAAACATTAATGTATCATTAGCTGCAAATTATTATTTACATCATAAATGAAAGAGGATTTTAACTGCGTCATGATCTGAATAGTAAACCCCAATCACACTATTATCAACACCTTTAAATTTATGTGGTTTGATGTAAACATGGTCAAGAAGGCTACCTGAACAATTTGCTGATAACCTAATGTACTTTCCAATATGCTCTTTAAATTGTGTGATTCTTTTTCATCAAAGTAATTGATGTTAAATCTCCAAGTATTACATCAATTGTGTACCAATTTACAATATGACTTAAATTGTTAACAAAATCTTGTACATTAGAAGCTTGTTTTCTATAAAGCAACAAAAATCTCATTTCACAATTTCCTCTACTAGTAAAAGTTGTTATGAACATCAAGCCATTTATGACTGGAAAGTACTCTTTCTCTTTGATGTGCACTGTTGTTTTGCTACAGAAAGCTAGGCTAGCATATCTGTCATCACTGTCTTGCCTGTTTAATATAAAAGGATATAGGTGGTCTTGAATATCATTGTCTGAATCCGATGTCCTAAGTTGAGTTTCTGTTAAAAGCAACATATCACAGTTGAAAATTTTATTATCAAATTTTATGTCAATACTGTGCTTTCGAAGTGATCTGATATTTAACAGCACAATCGGTATGACAGGGTCATGTTCCTGTACTTGAAAACTATCATTCTCTTCTACCAGTGATGTATTTCGCAGTCTCTCATACTCTACAATAACTCTTGGATCTGCCTTGATATGTTTATGTTCCAATTTTCCAAGAACATAAAGACCTTGAAGAGAAGTGGCACGGCTCAAGGCAACATAAGTTTGCCCATAATTAAATGACCTTTGTTTAAATAAGTCAAAACTTATAACAATTTTGTTTAAGGTTAATCCTTGAACTTTATGAACAGTACATGCCCATGCCAAAGCTAATGGAAACTGCAATCTTTCTATTTCTGGCGAAGAACGCCTCCCTGGATTCAACTTTATTTTAGCTAAGATTGGTTTAACTGGGACAACTTTATTTTCTATAGCAAAGATATCACCTGATTTATCAACAACCAAATTACCGGCATCTTCATCATCAAACTTAATGTACACAATAGTGGGCTTCTGAGTCACTTCATTCACAAAGATTCGTGCTACAGTACCTAACTGACCATTTATGAGTCTGTCAGAGATATCAACATTGTTTGTTAACATGACACGAGCTCCTTCTTTAATAGATACTTCCAAATCTAGACCACCTGTGTAAGAACGTCCTTTTGAAAGAACTCTTTCAATTTCATGCCTTGATACATTCTTTGGATATCGGTCCACAGCCTGAAGAACATGTAGAGGCATCAAAATTTCTTGAAGTCTTTGATTGTTATAGTCCATTACAGGTTTATTTTCAGCCCATACATGCAATTCATTCAAAGGATAGGTATGTTTGTCATTTACATCAACTGCCCTAGATTGAATAGTGTGTATGTCAGCTTATGTGTGTTGAGCAACCCTCAGTCTGTTTAAGAGCTCAATAAAAGGTTGATCGTCCTTTTGCCTCATGATTTCAACTAGTTCTATCATCTTGAATTCGTGCCATGGATGTGACAAATTGTATACATCGTTACTATATCTGCAGAAAATAGGTTTTTGTTGGATGGGTGGTAGCTGATGTAAATCACCCACAGCAATAATGCTTATACCAGCAAATATCTTTGAACTTGAAATTCCAAAAATTTCCTTCAGTCTTTGATGGATATGCAGTAGTCTGTTATTAGAAATCATCGATATTTCATCAATAATCAACAGCTTCAGTTCACTTAAACTGAGTCTTAACAAGGTTTTCTTTTGATCTGGTAACGGAGGTAAATTAATTCCAGCGTGTTTCGGAATAGCTAGACCTGTATTTACAGTCGTGCCACTAATCATCGGGCAGAATGCTTGGACATCATTAATTATTCATAACCACTGAAGCGGGGAAATTTGAATGTGAGCGCCGCTCATTAGCCCAGAATAAGAGAAGAAAGAGCCGAAATCAGCCAACCGGCGTTAATAAAACTCGCTTCCCAGATTTACAGAAGCAACAACTTAAAAACCCAAGAGCGGGCTTTTGAAGAAGAAGGGTTAATCTTTCATTTGCACATAAAAGGAAGAAGTTTTACAAAGTGTAAGGCCTATCCCTTTAACCTTGAAAATGACCAAAAAACGGGTATTTTTTGTATGGAAGCCAAATTCCAGAGCGATTTTCTGAAAACTCAAACTAGCTTCCAAAAACCCAAGAGCGGGAAATGGAAGATGGATCTTTCCTGAAACAGAATCCGTTTTGATTTTGAAAATTGGTGAAGGATAACCACTATCCCTTTCAGTTCTAAAATTTTAAGTCCGAGTTCCGTTCGAAAATGGCGCTGATGCCATTGTTTTCAGCCCATGACTGAATAACAATGGTTGCCAATACGAAACAAAAGCCTATTCAAGAAAATCATTCATTTGGAAAATTTATGATTTTCCGCGAATTTCAAAACAGCAGCTTGGTACAGCTGCTGGTTTATTCAACACCTGTCAACGCGATGAACGAGCAAAGCGACGATAAATGTGATCGGGAGCTCTTTTCAGAGCTCTTAGAACCCCCGATCCATCCACTTCTTATTCATATAGTACCACCCTTTATTGAATAAAACAATCTCGTGTTTACACTTAACTTCATACAATCTTTAAGATCATTAGTCTTTGCGATCAAAAGTCGCCGGTGATCGAAATACGCTTGTAATTCGAAATGAACTGGAAATTTCTTAAAGTAAAGTAAAATTAGGTAAATTAAAAAGTAAAGTGAAGTAAGACATATGAACTCCAGCAGGTCGGGCATGTCTAAAATCTACTAACAAAACCAAGGTCGATCGTTTATTTGTGTTTGTTTGTGTTCGGTAATCGAGCGAAATCGAATATTTTATTTACTGTGATTGATCTTGATCGTTTGATAATCAAACATTCGACTGAACTCGATAATCGACCGTTAGGCACCCGAACGATTGGTGTTAGCTTGGGCTCGATTACCGAACAATTCGATTGGATTTGCCGAGATCAAATCGACTACCAGGACAACGATCGCCATGTTAGCTAGTGTTTGGGTTCGCTTAGGACGTAACGAAAGAGAAAACTTGTCTATTCAAACAAAGTAAGAAACAAAAGCGGTTTGTGCTAAACGAAACAAAGGGAGTAACAATAGCGCACTGGTTTCATTGTTTAGTTTATCGCCTCCATCAGGCTAATGAGCATTGCCGTGCGTTCATAGCAACCAATGAATAAGCTTCTTTTGGGTGCTATGAATAATAACAAGCGTTATAACAGACCTTTCCAACTGCAAGTAAATGTCCCGAGAACAATAGGCATTCTTCGCGATGATTAATAGCTGCAACACCTGTTGGTGCCATTAGCAGAACTGTTGGTAAAGACGGATTCACCGCACTGTACATGTACTTAAACATATTCACTGCAGTATGATAAATTGTTCTTATTAAGTGGCTTTTACCACCACCACCACCACCAGTGACAAATATATGTATCGGCTCAATAGTTTCCGTAGTGAGGCAATTAACACTTTTGATCAGGTTTCTACACCAAGACAGCACGATATCATACGTAATACGCTGTTTTACATTTAATGATCTTACAGCATCACGTAGTTCGTCATCTCTAATAGCAGATGGCTGGTTGAAAGTAGCTATTCCTGGAAATGTTTGGCTTGTTTCAGGTGGCAGTGATAACAGTTCCTCAGGTAAATCTACATGGCATTCATCATCTATGCTATTCATTGGTGCTCTTGACAAGTCCTCGTTTTCTTGATCATTAATAGGATCATATGATTGAAGATCTCTCACTCGATTCTCACTAACCATCTGTAACGCGATGTCGATAGCCGCGGCATTTGGTTCAAACGTTCTCCTGTTTGCTTCTACTTTCCTAAAAACGTCATTCTCCTCAAATTTTGTTGAATATAATGGATCATCAGCAAGAAGGTCAGTCTCTTTTCGCCATGGAAAGTAAAGCATTAGCAAATGGTGGTAAAATTTTTCAGGCTCTTTTGCCTTACTGGGTGTGTGGAATCTTATTACAGCTTTAATCTTACGACGCTTCATTGTTTCTTGTCCATTGTTGAGCTTAATACTCAATGGTGGATAAATGGATTCACAATTAGAGACATGATTCGATTCTACTAAATCGTCAGAAAGTACATTAGGTTGAACATCATTGAATTCATCAGGGTCTTTTTTATAGTCTTTATAGTAGTAAGCTGCAAATTCTGCTAAGCATAACTGATCAACAATATTTGGCCGATCACTGTATCGTTCGATTATGTTTGACATGAAAATATCAGTACTGTCGTCATCCAGAGCTTCGATTTCCTGTTGAGATTTTGCAACTCGGCATCTTTCTTCTGGTAAACCAGTATTTACAAACACTATGCAAGGAAAGGTCTTTCGTAACCAAAGCTCAGGCATGCACCTGAAAACACATTCTTGAGCGCTAACTTCTCTACAAGACAAAAATGCTGTACCAACCTTTCTCAAGCTTTCTCTGATGTTTAGATTATTGTCTTTAGCTTCCCTTGCTGCGTTCATTATTGCTTGAGAAGATTCGGTTTCGTCTTTTGAGAAATACGAGCACACGTACGTTATGCATTTGTAGTGATTAAAAACAGGCTGCAAATCCACATTAGCTCTGAAACCTTTTATTCCTGCTTCAAAGTAGTTATTAATAAAGCAACTGTCGACTGCTCTTTTGAGGTGCAACTCAAAATCGGAATCCTCAGAAATAGATAAAGCCCAATTATATTCGTCTTTAGAAACTTTGCACATAGCCAGCACATCCTCTGCACTTGTGCTTGGATCATAATCAGGTTTACTTGGATCTAACTTTTCGTTAATTTTTTCTTTTACACAACATAAAATTTCATTGCGCTTTTTCAAGACTGCTACTTTTTGTTCATCAGGCGTGTCATCAGCTAGTGGCTTGGATACAACCGTTCGGTTAGTGAAAAATTGTCCAAAATTAAATCTGCATGGAATGTTTTTATACTTTTTGCAACTTCTAGAATGTGTATGTTTTTGGTACATGTTTACCAACTCATGAAATTCGCAGTCATTTTCCCTGTATGGAAGGCTTCCTTGTACATGTTCATCAATGTACCTTACGTAAGCTTCTTCGCTGCCATCTTTCAGTTCAGGGCAATCTGAAGTCCATATCAATGAGTGCAAGCGTGGAGAACCTCGCATTTGAAATTCAATTCTAAGCGCATAATACACAATATTTCCAATGGGTTTCGCATTGCTCAATAATACATCCTTGAAAAATGTCTCTACTCTGTGTTGGAAGTGCTTAGCAACAATAACCGGATTTAAGTTAAGTAAAGAACATTTCTCATTATATGACAAATTGTCTATTTCCTCATCTGTCATATTTTGACCCCTCACACGAGACAGTATGTGAAAAAGTTCATGCCATCGAAGATCGGCGCATGATAAAGTCAAAAACCACGTCGGGATTCCAAGTTGTTGTACCATTGCTATTACTTCGTACATAAACTTTTGCCAATACGGTGGACTACCTGGGATACCTCTCAAAAAAAGATATGCCTGGTCCTTGAAAATAAGATTTTTGACACATTGTTCATTTGATCTAAATTGTGATGCTGTTAGGGGCTGCTCGTGTAACTTTTTTAAAGCGATGTTTATGCTATCCGAAACTTTTTTTTGTTCAATAATAAATTGCGCAAAGAAAAGATATTCTGGATTCATGGCAAATCTCCCGCTATAATGAAGTAAACGAGCATTAAAGTATCTGACCGGTGTTAATTTCTCTTTTCTGTCCATATTATAACCAAATCTACCTTTAGGAAAAAGAACTGGAAAGGCTAATTCCTCACAATGTCTGTCGGTCATCATAGACACGGGATGTCTATTTTCTCCAGGAGCGACACTGAATATTTTATTTCCCGCAGATCTTTCCCTTCCATCCTCATCAGATATTATAGGGTAATCTGGCACAATGGACTGTAAACAAGTTTCACAAGTCGTTGCTCTGTGTTCATTAAGTGGGTCTTCCCTCTCATAATCCTCTTCATAGTCTCCAGAAGCATCACCATCTAAGTTTCCATTCTGAAAATAATTACCCTTGTCTTTTCCAGCTTGTTTGTTAACTCCTTGTTCTTTCCCACAGTCGCCAACATCGCCATCACAATCACCTGATAAAATTCTAGTCTGACAACAGCTTGCGATGCCCGATTCAGTTTCTTGTTTATGATTACAAAGACTCGTTAGTTCACGATCAATGTTTTGAAGGTTAATGGCTACATTTTTATATAATTCGTTATTCCGCGGTTTAAGCCACTGGAGGGCATGTAGCACTACCTCTGGACGCACTGCCTGAAAGTAAACATGACCTCTGAATTGCAATTTCCTCTTTAATTTTAACATAATAATTACTATCAGGAGGCCTTGGTAAAACATGACACGTTTCTTCACAACACACTGGGACATTACAAATTGCTCCCCTAATTTTCCTTTGCTGGCCTTTAGGCATCACGACAATTTTCTGAAATACGATTCGTTGAGAAACCAATATTTGCTCAAGTTTTTCTAAAGTTGCAAGCTCAGGTGGCACATCATCAACAGCGAGATTGTTGTACATTGCTTGACACGGAGTTTTGTTTTTCTTCTTGATTGTCACGTGGCAAGTGTTACAAATGTACATATTTCCGTTAAATGACGTGACACTTGTAAACAAACAGGAACTGGAGTTATAATTGTCCTTCTTAAATCCCACTACACTTTTTCTGTACAAAAGCCTATTGCACACTATACAGATATAATAAGGACCTTCCCTTATAGCTCGGTTGAATTACTGAATGTAATAGTCCAGTGAATGTGTAGACAAACATTTTTTCTCCTTTAATTCTTTCCTTCTAGTTACTATTTGTTTTATCAGGTCCTTCTTTTCGGCAGAATCTATTATTCTGTATCTCTTAGCATTTTGAAGAAACAATTTTTGCTTTTTATTCGGCTTCATATATCTATATTTCTCAGCATTTTGAACGCTCAATTCTTGCTTTTTCTTCGCATCCATAAGTCTGTATCTCTCGGCATTTTGAACTCTCAATTGTGTCTTCTTGTTCGCTTCCATAAGTCTATATTTCTCAGCATTTTGAACCCTTAACTCTTGCTTTTTGTTCGGCTCCATAAGCCTATATTTCTCAGCATTTTGAATACTCAATTTTTGCTTTTTAGTCACCTCCATGAGTTGATATTTTTCGGCCTTTCTAATCGATAAGGCTTTCTTTTGACAGGATTCCATATTGGCATATTTTGCAGCACAATTATCTAAACAAGCTCGCTTTTTCGCTGGTTCCATTGCAGCATAGTTTTCTCTTCGTTGTTTGGCAAGTTTCTGCTTCTGCTTTACTGACACGTGTCTTCTGATAATTTTCTGGCGATCTTTTTCTAACACGTCACAACTGCATTTGATAAACTGCATTTCATACGTTTTTGCCTCTATTGCCTTTTTATCTGTTAGCATTCTAACAAGTAGTTCGATTGCAATGGTTACACTTTCGAAAATTTCATAAACGTAACCTTTCGACTCTTTATTGTCAAGTCCAAATACAGCGTAACTTTGTCTCCCTATATTTCGTCTTTTGAAAATGCAGCAAACATAGCACTTCCACTGAGACGCTGACATCAAAAAACCAGTATTGTGTTCTTGATTTTCTATTATAACTTTTCTCATTTCCTCTGTGACAAATAACGATTCTTCCTCTTTTTTTCTTCCTCGGTATTCTACATTGAAACTTGCTTCGATGTTAGCAACGTCTATTGCAATAGAATTTGGAAGATCAGACACGGTGCAATGTTCTTTCAACATCATGTTCTTGTGGACGTAGTTACTATTCTCAATTATGGCATCCAATGTATTTTCATTCCAATAATTAACCTCCTTTAATATTGAAAAACAAATTGCATAGAAACAAATAAAACAACACCCTGTACACGAACAAAACAACGTATCACTTTCGATTTCTAGTGAACTATCTGAAATTAATTCAGTTCTATTTAAATTCTCAATATTTACTGGTGGACAGGCTTCGGGTGTCGTTTGACAATCACTTCCAGTCACATCTGTTGATATCTCAACGCCTTTTAATTCATAAACTGCACCTATAATTCCAAGGTATAAGTTTTCAAAATACTCTACTAGTTTGTAAGTAGAAGCTATCTCTACCAGCACACAGGTTCCACAAGGATCAAACATTCCTTGAGAATCACGGCTATGCGAATCAAAAACTTTAAAAATGCCATTACCTTTTACAAGAATGCCTACCGTACAAGTCGTAATTGTGAGGATAAACGATGTAAAATCATCTCCAAGCAATAATTCAAACGCGTTAATCAAGGGTACACAATGAGCTTCTATTGTACAATCATTACAATTGTGCACACTTCCAAAGTAGCTGTCACTGTATTTCAATCTATACATAGTATCCCTTAGACACAACACTTCAGGTAATTCCGTCAACATAAATAAATCCTGTCCTGCCGACTGTGATAGCCGTGTGTATAACTCATTCCCAACAGTCATTATTTCTTTAAGATCTGAGGATGATCTTATTGAAGACATGAAGTCAAATAATATTGCCATCAAGCTCATTGCCACACATTGTTTGCCTGCATTTGGACCGAAAACAACACTATTTCCTTGGCTATATGGAGCATGAATGGTTTTGGAAGCATCTACAACGAATGGACCAGGATTTGTCTTTATATCCCCAGAGAGCTTACTGGCAATGTTGTTTATTTTGTGATTTAAGCTCTTGTACACCATTTTATTCTTTAATGACACTTTACAACTACTTCTCAAAGGGTATTTCTTAGTCATCCTAAACTCGTTGACTTCTGTTATATGTTCCCCATTACCAAAGATAACTGTTTTGGGATGAAAGGGAGCTCGGATAATTTGATAAACTCTTGACGACTTGGGCACGGTTTTTGATGCATAATTTCGAATGCTTTTCCTTAGTTTTTTCTTTTTCAAAAACCGTTTCAACTGTTTCACAGGCACCCTACTTGGTTCTGTACAGCGTCGTCCTTCACTGTTTCTTCGACTGACAACACTGCTAATAAACAATGCAAACCGGGATCGACAACAACTTTCTTTTATTATCTCCATTATAAATATCTGCGTTGGATAACTTGACGTTCTCAGTGCGCACCCTCTGATGGCATTCACTTGAATACTGTTTAATGTATATTTCACAATTATATCACAACTTCAGTCACTTTTGTTAGCTTTGTTTGCTTTTGTTTGCTTTTGTTTACTTTTGTTTGCTTTTGTTTCAACTTCAGGCGTTTATTGTGTTAGGAGAACAGGGTGACTCATCACCCATAAACTCGTAGATCAGCGGTTACGGTATCTTGGACCCTAAAGAAACAAAAGGACAAAACAATTAGGACCGAAGCTATCTGAAGGAATGACGACAAAAAGCTATCAACAATCAATACAACTGCAATCAATGTTTTCAAAGCCTATACGAAACCAAACATGCAATCATGAACATAACTTGAGTTAAACTACGCAATTATGAAGGACATGAACTTGGATTTAAAATACATGCAAACAGACCACCCACGCATCTCAAAAAGAGCTATAAAGTAAAAAAAAAAAACCTACTTGGGAAACAACTGGTGAAATAAAAAAGAAGTATTGAAAAACCGATCAATGGTACATAAAAGCCGGAATACTCGGAAAATTACAGATCAATCAATAACTGTAGGGCTAGTTCTAAAACAGGGAACGGGGAATGGAGAACGGGGAATGGGGAATGGGGAATCTCTAAAACGGGGAATCTCTAAAATGGGGAATCTCTAAAGGGGGGATCTCTAAAATGGGGAATCTCTAAAAGGGGTAATCTCTAAAAGGGGGAATCTCTAAAATAGGGAATCTCTAGAAAGGGGAATCTCTAAAAAGGGGAATCTCTATAACGGGGAATCTCTAAAATGGGGAATCTCCAAAATGGGGAATCTCTAGAAGGGGGAATCTCTAAAAAGGGGAATCTCTAAAACGGGGAATCTCTAAAAGGGGGAATCTCTAAAATGGGGAATCTCTAAAAGGGGTAATTTCTAAAATGGGAATCTCTAGAAGGGGGAATCTCTAAAACGGGGAATCTCTAAAACGAACGACTGAACGACTGAATTTATTCATTGTAATTATATCGCGCGCTAAAGCATACCTGTTTAGCGGGCTACTGAGTGGGGCGGTTAAAATCTCGATTCTTACTCTTTGAGATCCGCTACACCGACAGAAGAATCGAACCGCCTGGATTCATCTGAACTCCTGACTGTGACGTTTTAAATTGAGTTTTGCAGCGACAGATATTTGTCCTAGCATTATCAAGTACTAATGGAAAGACGTGCTACTAATGACAAATATATGACACGCACAATGTGTTAATGGTTTTTTTTTTAAAGCTTTGCATGACGCGAAATTTCTGACTCGGCGGCCGAGAGAGTTCTGTTTGCTAGGGTGATGTATTTCATGGAATTTGACTATCTGAACAGCATTAGAAAAAGTAGTATTGTAATTTTTGTTCAGTTTCCCACGCTTGTGTGGCAAACCCAGTGACAGACGTTTCTGTTGGTTTCCGGGCAGCTTAATTTTTAAGTGTGTAAAATGGGGATGACAGGCCAAACACATACGGTTCGTGGCATTTGTACGTTTGCCGTTTTATTTTCGGTCTCTCGACCTTTTTTGTCGCTTCACTCTTGCTTGTGAAGGGCACTTCGTATTGCGTTTTTAGGAGAAAATTGAGCCGTTAGATCGTGCGATGGCAAATTTTGAGGTCATACTCTGGGTCATACTAGTAGGTCTGCGTGATTTCCGCTGTTATCTAGCTGCATGTCGCTTCGTTGAGTTTGACACTTGTTTTGGCTCATTTCTGTTGCAAGATATGTTTTTAAGTCTCCAAGTATTTGCTTTTGAGGGACAAAATATGACGTTTACTTTAAATGTGTTGCTAACTTGCATTCTAAATTGTGACGCATGGCCCGGCTATGATTAGAACTGTTTGCAAGTACAGTAGATAGATTCTTGCAACGGGTATCATATTTGCCCTCGTACGGTTTTTCTTCGGTTTTTCTTACTTCGAGAAAGCTGTACGCGCGTCTAGAGAAATTCCTATGTTTCTTGCAGCTATCTGATCGAGCTTATGCTTCTGGAGCTCGATGTATAGGTTTATTCCTCCTTTGATCGTTCTCAGTGTACCATAGGATTCAAATATAGCTTTTTACGCGCAATTCTGTTGACTGTGTTGCGTGTTGTATATGCCATTGTTTGGATTAGCTTAGAGATTCCCCGTTTGAGAGATTCTTCCTTTTAGAGATTCCCCCTTTTAGAGATTCCCCATTTTAGAGATTCCCCGTTTTAGAGATTCCCCGTTTTAGAGATTCCCCATTTTAGAGATTCCCCCTTTTAGTGATTCCCCATTTTAGAGATTCCCCCTTATAGAGATTCCCCCTTTTAGAGATTCCCCATTCCCCGTTCCTGGTTTTAGAACTAGCCATTACTGTAGCTCTTGGCCAAATATATAAAACAAGCACAATGGTCTTTACCACCGTTTTCGTTGATACGCGACTTTGGAAAACAAAACACCCGCGGAAACGTTTCCAAAATTTCCGTCAGTCTTGGTGTTATCGACAGACCGGATCGAAATCCACAAATCACAGCCACTAGTGTGACCTTCAGACCTTCTTTACGTCATTCTAGCGGGCTGTGATTGGTGGATTTCGATCCGATCTGTCCATAACATGTATGATTGACGGAAATTTTGCAAACGTCTCCGCGGGTGTTTTGTTTTCGGAAGTCGCGTATCAACGAAAACGGTGGTAAAGGGGCAATTTCACGGTATTTTCGCGTCATTTTACAATGCCGAAATATGTTCCTGCATCAATGGAAACCCAAAAATAATGATGCAGTTTTGTTACCTAGGACTTTATCACTACACTGAGACCAGGGGCGCTTTCCATTCGACCAAAAATTCCGGAAATTCCGGGTTTGGGAGCGAATGGAACAGACATTTTCCGGAATTTCATTCCGAAATTTTGGGTGTACCTCGCGAGGTTGGCCTAAAATTCCGGAAAATCGGAATAACCGGAAAATTCCGTTCCATTCAACCATTCCTGCTCGGGCCTAGTTTCTCCGAGGTTGGAAATCAAATTCAACATGGCTGATCCTCAAGCTTCTAACCATAATATTGGTGTTCTATCTGAGAAACAACTGAAATATCTTACTTCAACGTTATTGCAGTGGATTGGCCTCAACAAGCTTTAGTGAGTAGTGCCAAAATACATGTGAGCTACGTGAAATATGAGCATCGAGCATAACCCTGCATAACCACTCGAGTGAACAGCTCGCTCGTCAATCGAAAGTCATTCTTGAACTCATCAGGAAAATAAAGAGGTACCGTAAATGTAGTCGCGGACTCCTTTTAA
>JAHPZR010004242.1:0-5000 GCA_019787425.1 Platygyra sinensis
TACCTGGTGATGCGTACACAAAGCAAATACTGATTAGGCCTAAGCACTGAAAAATACTGATTAGGCCTAAGCACTGAAAGTACTGATTAGGCCTAAGCACTGAAAACACTGATTAGGCCTAAGCACTGAAAATACTGATTAGGCTTAAGCACTGAAAATACTGATTAGGCCTAAGCACTGAAAATACTGATTAGGATTAGGGTTAATGGTTAGCTTCTTTATAGGTTCGGGTGTTCGGATGAGTACTTAAATCAAACCAAGCGCTTTCAGCGAATCCTAGGTGGTCTAGTGGTTAGGAGAGAAGATCACCGATCTGACACCCAGGGTTCGAATCCCACCGCCACAACGAAAAATTTTTTTTCCTTTATAATTGAAGAGACTTGCACTTAGACAACATTTGTTGTGCAGAAAACTAAGTCTCTGTGTCAAGAAACTTAGAAATTTCATGTAAGTGTACGTGAATAGGGGGAGGGAACTTTGAGATATGGAAACAAGTCTTTACCGACTCCGTCGTCGTCGTGCGTACGCGCCCACGAGCAATACCACTGGACATGATAACCATGAGAAAATCAACTCAAATAATAGCGGAGCTCCGGCGGCCCGAAGGACCGCCAAGCAGAGCCCCATACCCATATAGGGAAATAAAGGAAATCCATGAATTGATTTTCTCATGTTATCGTGGCCAGCGGTAGTTCTCGTGGGCGCGTACGCACGACGACGACGACGGCGGCGGGGCAGCGGCGGCGGTGGTGGAGTCGCGCAACATGGCGGCCATACTCCAAATAATAGGTTGACAGAGACATACAGCCTTACTTTACCGTGTACTTTTTTGATATATGACATCATGTTATGATCAATTAACACCTGTCAAATTAATTTATCCGCTGACCGGTATCACGTGACCATATCGCAACTTAAGTTTATAGCTCATCGAGGTCACGTGTTTTATTAAAGTTGACCGCTGACCAAGTGCTAGTTTTCGATTGGATCGTGGCCTCATGTCAGGTTTACTTGTTGAAACAGAGCGAGTTGTTCGGATGCCTGTTAACTCTAATCCAGGTTTAAAAGTAACTCTTCCCGATCAAGGAAAAGAGAAGGACTATGCGAAGGCAGTCACTGCTTTGAATGGTTATTTTCAGCCAAAAGTAAACAAGGCATACGAAATTTACATGTTCAGAAATGCTTCTCAGAATTCCGGTGAATCGCTAGATTCCTACTGCACGCGGCTGAGGCGTCTGGCTCAAACATGCGAGTTCGACCACGAAGACGAAGAAATCAAGTCACACATAGTCGTGTCCTGTTCATCTTCATGATTACGGCGACGTGCTCTCCAGGAAGACATGAATCTCAAAGAATTACTCGACTATGGCCGTGGTCTAGAGATGTCTGAAAAGCAAGCCAAAGGCATCGAGGAACAGGACAAATTAGCCCAATTAGCGGAAGTCCAAACAGTAAAAGAGGAAAAGCAAAAACCTGAAAATAAGAAGTGCTACAGGTGTGGAGAAAACTACCCTCACAAAGGACGACCTTGTCCTGCACTGAATGAAATTTGCAAACACTGTCACAAGAAAGGCCATTTCGCAAAAGTATGCAGAAGCAGGTCAAATTCCACGAAAGTCAATGCAGTAGACGAAAAAGATGATGATGAATCCACCGATGAAGAATACACCTACCGAATCACTCTCCATTCCATGCGTGACAAAATACAGCCGTTAACTGAAATCACCATTGGAGACAAGACAGTGACATGTCTAATTGATTCAGGGGCGGGAGTGAATGTCATTGACACATGTTCCTTCAATCAGTTGAAAAACATGCACATTCAACCTACCTCGAAAAGGATTTATGGCTACAGATCTACTAAGCCCTTACCAGTGGTTGGCAAATTTGAAGCCGAAATCAAGTCGAGAGTGACCAGCAAATCGACGGTCACGCAATTCTGTGTTGTGGATGGATGTGATGGGAATTTGATAGGATACGAGACGGCGATTGATCTTGGACTGCTACACATAATAAACAGTGTGTCCACACCCAAAGTCGATAACATCATCGAGGATTACAAAGATTGCTTTGAGGGGCTTGGAAAGATGAAAGGCAAAACTGCAAAACTACATGTTAATGACAGTGTAAAACCACTGGCCCAGAAATACCGCAGATTACCGTTTCACATCCGTGACCAAGTGGAGGCTGAGCTCAAAAATTTGGAGGAACTTGACATCATAGAAAGAGCTGAAGGTCCAACCCCCTGGGTTTCTCCAATAGTGGTAGCCCCAAAGAAGACAGGAATACGCATTTGTGTCGATATGAGGGCGGCTAATCAGGCTATAGAGCGTGAGCGACATCCTGTACCCACTGTCGAAGACCTGATTGTTGATCTGAATGGAGCCACTGTTTTCAGTAAGATAGACTTAAACCAAGGATATCACCAACTTGAACTGGCCAAAGACTCCCGAAGTATTACCACTTTTGCCACTCACGTTGGCTTATTTCGTTATAAGCGACTGAGTTTTGGAATTAACTCAGCAGCTGAAATCTTTCAGAAATCCATTGAAGAAGTGCTGCAAGGAATTGAAGGTGCTAGGAACATATCAGATGACATAATAGTATTTGGCAAGAGCCAAGCCGACCATGATGCTGCTTTGCAAGCTGTTTTTCAGAAAATGAGAGAAAACAATCTCACTGCAAACCCTGCCAAGTGTCTGTTCAACCAATCATCAATTGACTTCTTTGGTCATCACTTCTCTGCAGATGGCATCAGTGCAGATGACAAGAAAGTTGCATCTCTCATCAATGCTAGTCCCCCCAAAAATGCAACTGAAGTGCGCAGTTTCCTCGGTTTGGCACAATACCTTGCACGTTTCATAAAGGACTTTGCGTCCATCTCTGCTCCAATCCGTCAACTTACACATCAGAATGCTAAGTGGGTGTGGGGACCAGAACAACAACATGCATTTGACCACCTCAAAGCTCGCATGGCAACTCCAGAAGTCATGAAGTATTTCAACTCCTCACTCAAAACAGAGCTAATTGTTGATGCCAGTCCAGTTGGGCTGGGAGCAATTCTTACGCAAGTCACAGCAGATGGAGGAACAAACATTGTAGCGTATGCCAGCCGCTCACTCACTGATTGCGAAAGTCGCTACAGTCAAACCGAAAGAGAGGCTCTTGCTGTGGTCTGGGGAATTGAGCACTTCCACCTGTACCTCTATGGGTCATCCTTTCAAGTCATCACAGATCACAAACCGTTAGAAACGATCTTCAACAACCCCACTTGCAAAGCGACTGCGAGACTTGAGAGGTTACAGCTACGCCTTCAGCCATACAAAACCAATGTGGTTTACAAGCCAGGGGCAAACAATCCAGCCGATTACATGAGTCGTCATCCAGATCTCAAACAATCGCAAGCTTCCCATCATTTATCAAGAGTTGACGCCTATATTAACTTTGTAACCAATAATGCTGTCCCCCTGCCGTTACGCTTCAAGAAGTGAAAGATGCGACAGCAGCTGATGAAACATTGCAGCGTCTAGCAAGAGTGATAGCAACCCAAAAGTGGCACGAAGCTGGAAAAGATGTCAGTCAGTACCAACAGATCAAACAGGAGTTGTCAGTATCAAATGGCGTAATTCTGAGAGGAATCCGCATAATAGTTCCTGAGAAGTTACGAGGTCGAATGATCATGCTAGCTCACAGTGGTCACCAGGGGATTGTCAAGACGAAGCGTTTTCTGCGAGATTCAGTCTGGTTTCCGGGGATAGACAGAATGGTGGAGGAAGTGGTCAAAGGATGCCTGCCATGTCAAGCTGCAAACCATGATCCAAAGCCAGTATGTGAGCCTCTACACATGTCCCCCCTACCACTGGGCCCGTGGCAGGAGCTCTCTGTGGACTTCTGTGGCCCCTTTCCAAGTGGAGACTATTTGCTAGTTGTGACTGACGACTTCAGTCGGTATCCAGAAGTTGAAATCTTGAGGTCAACATCAGCAAAGGCGGTGATTCCTCACCTTGACAGTATCTTTGCCAGGCAGGGAATCCCTGAAATAGTAAGAACAGACAATGGTCCGCCATTTAATAGTGAAAGCTTTCAGATGTTTGCCACTCAGCTTGGTTTCACGCATCGCAGAATAACTCCTGAATGGCCCAGAGCAAATGGAGAAGCGGAGAGACTGATGAAGACCTTAGAGAAAGCAATCAGGACAGCTGTCATTCAAGGCAAGAACTGGAAGCAAGAGTTGTTCACCTTTCTTCGACAATACAGAGCCACCCCTCATAGCACCACAGGAAAGTCTCCTTCAGAGTTACTGAATGGAAGAAAACTCAAGTCCACTCTACCTCGGGTGCAGTACACGATGAAGCTTCTCCAGAGATCAGACAAGCTGATGCCACAAGAAAGGAGAAGATGAAAGAGTATGCAGACAAATGCAGCAATGCCAAAAGCACAGACCTGAGTGTTGGTGACAAAGTATTGATCAAACAACCAAAGCAGAACAAGATGTCTACACCATTTAAGCCTGAGCCGTTGCAGATCACACACAAGAAAGGAAGCATGATTACCGCCCAAAATGGAGAACGCACTGTAACCAGGAATTCATCATTCTTTAAGAAGCTGCCTTCCAACATACCTGTACATCCTGTTCCAAGTGATGAGGAAGAACAGTCGACACCCTGCATTGAGACACCTGAAGCAGTTGAACCAGTTGAGACAGCTGAATCACCTACAGTTACAACCAATGAATCACCTACAGTTGAACCAGTAGAACCACGTGCACTTGCACCAGTAGAATCGCCTGCACTTCGTAGATCAGCAAGAGCAAGACGAGTGCCCGAACATTTCAAAGATTATGTTACTTGAACATTGCTTAGATCGAATGGTTTAAAGAAGCATGTGTATCTGAACATTATTTGGACTGATAGGTTTAGAAAGTAACATGTTGTGTTTCATTTTTTTTAAAGCTTTACCTAGCTCATTATTCACAGGAAAAGAGAGATGTAGTGTCGTTG
>JAHPZR010004242.1:10000-16454 GCA_019787425.1 Platygyra sinensis
CAATCGACTCATTACAATCCAATAATTTGTGGGTTACAATCAGCTCATTACAATCCAATAATTTGTGGGTTACAATCGACTCATTACAATCCAATAATTTGTGGGTTACAATCAGCTCATTACAATCCAATAATTTGTGGGTTAAAATGGACTCATTACAATCCAATAATTTGTGGGTTACAATCAGCTCATTACAATTCAATAATTTGTGGGTTACAATCGACTCATTACAATGCAATAATTTGTGGGTTACAATCGACTCATTACAACAATCCAATAATTTGTGGGTTACAATCGACTCTTTACAATCCAATAATTTGTGGGTTACAATCAACTGATTACAAGGGAATAATTTGTGGGTTACAATCAGCTCATTACAATCCAATAATTTGTGGGTTAAAGTGGACTCATTACAATCCAATAATTTGTGGGTTACAATCAGCTCATTACAATCCAATAATTTGTGGGTTACAATCGACTCATTACAATCCAATGATTTTTATAGATTACAGTCAACTGATTACAATCCAATAATTTGTGGATTACAATCAACTCATCCCAAATGGTATTATTAATGTGGGTTACACTCCGCTCATTTCAATCCAACAGTCTGGTCGGTTACAATCTGCTCATTACAATCCAACAGTTTGTGGGTTACAATTAGTCAACTGATGTACAATCCAATCATCTTTACATTATTTTCAGATGCCACCAACCAATTAATCTAAGTAAGGCACAGGTTGATGATTTGCGTGAATTGTGGGAGGCTGGCCTGACTAGTTTAGGGGACAAGGGGAAGATCTCTGAAGCGATGGAATTCACGGGTTTAGCAGAAAAAACTATCGAGGTATGTTGAAGTAGCTAAGCGTTAATCACTTCAATAGTAGTATTGTCTATTATTTAAGGCACTCTTGTGAAATCTGCTCTCTTGTTATGCAGCCCAAGCCGCCCATCCTAAAATGTAAATGTAATACTGGTAACTGGAGTTATTAAAAACTAGTCATGGTATTCCTTACTTTCGATTGGTTAGCCAGGCCATGGTAAATTAGTTCGTACACTCTGGACCACAAATAAGCTCAAAGATTGAAATTGTTGGGGTAGGTTTTGGAGGATAATTGTGCCAGTGAGGCCCCATGTATAATCAACATTTATAAGATGCATGGTTTTTTTTTCGGAACTATTAACTCTTTCATGCGTCTTTCTTATTTACATCAAAGAATTGGATAGGAAATGAAAGAAAGAAAAGAGGACTGGCAATTAAGAGGGGCCCAAGAGACCTGGTAAATACACTTAAGTATGTGCCGGGTCAAAAGAGGAAAAAATCAGGCTACTCGGTTTTTAAGAGTTCTTTTTTATCTGGGGAAAAAGGTAAGTTTATACTTTATGTTTGGAATTAACCTTCTGTAGCCTGGGAGTTGCTTATCATTTTTGCAACCCTTCTTTGAGCACTGCAAACTGTTTTTTTTTTTTTTTACGGCGTTGGGGCTTAGACGGACGGATATAACAAGTTTGATAGAAAAAATCAATTTTAAAATCACTGAGGACGGTGCCTACTTTAATTTGTTAATGCGCACATGCACGTCCTGCGCATCACGCAAGGCATGGTTGGGTTGACATTGACGCATTCAACTACGCTACCAATGGTGCTTTCCATTATGCCAAAGATTTCGGAAGTTTCGGTCGGAAATCAAATGGAAAGGTTCGTTTCGGTTTCTTCTGACAGGAAAATTCGGGATAACCTCTGGAGGTGGTCCACATAATTCGCCGTTCCATTTTTGATAAACCGGTTCTTTGCCCTAATTAGGGAATTCGGAAGAAGAATTTAAAATGGCAAGAGCCATTTCTATTGGTTGGCCCGGTTTAATCGGAAAATATCGTTCCATTTTCCTCAGTTATTCCAACTGATCTCTGACTGGTCAGTTTGGCATAATGGAATGCACCCCAAGTACACGACTAAATTGAAAGCAAAACTTTTCTGCTGTGACCAATTAAGTTTAATGAACACGTATTTAAATCAGGAACACCTAAATAGCAGCATATCGCTAAGGGCTAGCTGTTAACTTCTTCCAGCTGAAAAACTCGCTGTTATCTGTCGAAAATTATACTAAAATCCAACTCTAAACATGTACCAGGGAATGGCTTAGTGCGCGCGCAAAACAATTTTTTGCTTGGTTAGTGTATTCCAGTACAGTAGCCCATGTAAAGATTTACTTTTTTCCGCGTGGTCCTAACCTGGCGAAAAAAACCTTAGTTTGTAATTAGTCGGCATCGTCCTTAATTTCTTTCTGTTTCTCGTCAGGCTGGAGATATAGAACTCTTAGAACAATTACTAAAGCATTCTTTGGGATGATTTTGTTACGTTCTTAGTGTAATTCAGTAAAAAAAAAAAAGCGCTGAAAAACACTGACTTCACAGATAATATTTCTAATCATAATTATATATTGTCATTTTTGTTAAGCTCGCAAGATGTTAGCTGACGGCCATGGACCTGGCGTAGTGCAAAAGGAAGCCAATATTGCCTACCGCGAGTTAACGGCAGCGGGAAAGGAGAGGCTGAGGAAAGAAGCGGACGACGAAAACTCTGCTGACCGAGCAGACGTCAGTCAGATTCCGAGGCAACGCCTAATTCGAAAGATTGTTGCTAATATACATGCTAACGTACGTATTTCGCACCCAGCTTCAGACTGCAATACTATTTGTCACACTCTGTAGGTCGGACTACGCGCGAATTAAATTTTTTTCCTTTTTTATGCTTTTTTTCTGATAACTAATTACACGCATTTTAGGCCACGTACTGGCGAATTTTATTTTCAATTTAAAATGTATTAGAAGATAGTGATTAAGCAACTGAATACTCAGCTTTCCTATAACTGTACATAAGCAAATACGAAGTAATGTTATGCTTCAAATTTAATGCTGATTATTTGTGTCGGTATAGAACATATAAACCGGTAGATTATAATAGTATGTGAAGTTTCAAACAAACACATAGCCATGTTCTTAAAGTTACTTTAAGAAAATGGTGATGTGTTTGTTTGAAACTTCACATACAGTTCCAAGTTACTGCGTTTTAGCCAAATGAAAACTGTGCTCTATTGGTCAACAGATGCAAAAACTTGATCAATTGGGCTGCCCTTCAATTTGGCTGGGGTACAGCGGGACCGCTCCGGAGAGACTTTTCTCTCCACAAATGTCAGACGTAGCAGAGGACGCTACATTCACTAATTATGTGGTCTCCACCATGGTTAGTAAATTAAGTAAGTAAAAGCAACGTTGTATTTTAAATGATTGTTGGCTTGTAACGTATTTTATAACGTACCGTTGGTAATAATAATGGTGTTGACAATATTTGAACAGGCAAAAAACAGATGGCTAACCTTGCTGAGGAAGCTGCAACTAAGTCTGAGAAAAAATTAAAGCAAAAGAGGAAGAGAAAATCTCAGAAATCAGGTATTTATGTCTGAAACTTATTGAGGTAACTTTAAAGTCTAGCTCATAAATGCCTTGCATTAAGCGCATTCGCAGAAAATTACTTACCTAAACGCGTGAACAATTTATTTCAAAGTTTACCAAAGTTACTTGCACAAGTTGTTCTGGAGGCCTTCTGGTTTATTGTTCCGATTTCGTGCGTTTCAATTACATTTGGAAAGCTTGGAATGTAACTAAGAAATAAATTAAACAATCTGGGTTGGTACACTGACACTTTACCTTACATATGAACAAAAGCGGATTGACTTCTCTAGAAGCCTTATTATTAGTATCGTTGGATGAAGCATTGATTTGTTAATTCAATAAATTTTATTTATCCATTTAGACTCAGGCGTTACTCCAGAAAATGAATCTGGTACGCCACCTCCCGAGGAACCCGACACTTCCACTGTTGGAGGTGAAGGTATGTTTCACTCATATGTATTGCCATACAAAAAAAGAACTCTTTCGTTAGGGATAGACAGAACGACAATAGCATTGTTATTTGATGTGAAAGCACGTCACTCTTATCGCGTTGTTTGTAACGTCATGACTTTTAACTTAATTGTGAGGTTTAATCTTGTTTTTTTTTTCTTTTAATCTGGTTGGTTTCTCAGGGTTAATGGAGACTACTTTCTTTTTCTGCAACTATACTTATAATTTTGTCTGAGAAATACACTCACTTCAATGCATACTTTTTTTGCAGGTTTAGGCGATGAGGTAGAGCTCATAGATAAACGCAAGAGACTGGTTTGTAGGGGGGTTTTAACTGCACAAAGTCAAGTACATGGTCGTGCACTTAACACTGACTGGGTCGCGGTAATGGTTCAGGAAGTTGTTTCCAAAGGAAAAGTGCAACCATGGCCGGAATTCCCCACACATTCTGGAGAAGTGGAAGAGGGAAGTTTCGTTGCGTGGCCGAGAACGCATACCAGACCCCAACAAAGTGACCCCGATGCCCTGGGACCGTCAAACATCTCAGAGCCGGAGGTTTTAAAGGATGCTCTGCATCCAGACCAGTTCATCTCTCCCGGGACAATAATGTCAAGGGATAGAAAACTGCGAAGTAAAAAATAGGGATATCAGTGTAAATCCGGGCCAAACGGGGATGACAGTTGATGAGAGTTGACTCTCGTGAGAGTGTCTTCCGACCATCAACGTGGTGCAAAGTTGGGAAATCTCTCATCCACTCTTAGAAAAAATTCGAGCGCCTTCAAAGTTGATGAGAGCGTACGACATCCCATAAGAGTCAACGAGAGTGATATATTAGAGTTTGAGGCCAAGAGAAAGAGAACGATGGTTTGAACTGTCGACAACTCTGATCCTCGTTTGGCACGGGCTTTACAGTAAAGTTGAGGAACCACGACGGGAACGTCAATGAAAACTCGTATTCGAACGCAGGTGCAGGTCATCGCCGTGGTTCCCTCATAAACCGATGTTCTCGTCACCGTGGCCGTCGTGGTTAATGATAATAATAAAAATAATAACGATGATGATAATGATGATGATGTTGATGGCGATAATTGTACAGAACGGAAAACTGAACTGATTTGTACCAGGCAATTGCAGGATTTGTTGAATTCCGCCCGCTCACGAGCCGAAAAAAAGATAAAAAGCGATACATTATAGGTAATGTGTCCATAGCTAGATCTTTGCACACGAATGCCCCTTCTAAACTAAATAAGTGTATTGGCTGATCTGCCATCCGAGACAGTTAATTGTCCCCATAATTTGGGTCCTAAATATCGCAGTGAGCGCCTACCGCACGTTCAGAGTTATACCTATGAGTGGAGAAATCAGATTGCTTTAAATTGTACCTGGAGTTATTATTACTGTAAACAGTACTCGGGCATAGTCCAGGTTTAACTGTGGATATAAGAACAAAAATGTCCTGCAAACTCTGTTTAAGACCGGTTATCAATGTTGGCTGCTTTGCCCTATCCTATATTTGAGAATAACTAGCTTGCTTTTCATTGTACACAGCCCTCGTACCTTTTTATTTTAATCGTTAAATTTGCGCGAGTCACTAGCTCTATAAACTTGCCACACTCTGTGTTAGTATGTAAGGTCAGGTAACACAGCTGTCTTATATAGCTGGAAGTGGCCCTTTAATAGCAATTAGATCTTTAAGTCGCGTGATGACAGCAATTCTTTTGAAATCTATTGTCAGCCTTAAAATTTAGAGAGTTCCGCGGTCTTAAATTCCCGATTATTTACGAAGATCACTGCACTTGCCCTTTCAGAGCCAGCTTTTTTGGTGCTGTAACCGATACATAGTATACATAGTATTTCATAAGGTTGCAAGCCAGTAGATTAGACTCGTACCGCCTGGTTGCCTGACCTGCACTTGTACTTGGCTACCAAGCGGTACTACTCTAATTGATGCTTAGTAGCATGGGATGTACACCAGACCATGTTCGAATGTTACGTCATCAGGCCATAATGGAAGCAAATCCAGTTTATTTTTCTCTGTCAAGTAATATGGATTCTAGTTGTACTTTGCGTCAGTGGAACTCATTTATCAACTATGTCCACGTAACTGGCAATCAAACTGATTAAAGTCAAAGAATTTTAAGACGCCTTGTCACCATTAATTCAGTTTTATTTTATGAAGTCTTAGGGACTTCCCTTAGAGGCTATTCTTTTTTACAAACATAACTTACGTCCGCGTATGGTCATATGTTAACCACTAGTTATGATGCTTCCCTTTTTTTACACTTATTTCTTCAGCTTCATAAATCCAAGTTACCGGTGAGACAGTAGCGTTTGCTAGTGAACAGGCTCATGCTGGAGGGTACAATTAAGCTGAGAGTGAAGTGGCAGAGGGGAGAATGGGTTGGGTTTTTTTTCTTCCCGATCTCTTCGCTCCACCTCCACTAGAGAGCTTGTTCACAGGCCACACCAGCGGTCGAGTATCAACCTGAACGCCCTTTGCGAAATATTAGTTAAAATTAGCAAATTTCTAAAAAATTCTCAAGAATTATTG
>JAHPZR010004243.1:0-7500 GCA_019787425.1 Platygyra sinensis
CCGGGCTAACCGGGCTAGAAGGGTGACACATAGCTGGGCCTTTACATGCAACTCACCTAACTGGGACAGTGAGTGGGCTGCATGAGTTATCTTTTGAGTGGCCACTAAGCACAACAAAGAAAATGGCCAACCCAAAAAAACTTTTTTCATTCTATTTCAGCTTTTTGCACAGGCATGGCGCTATTCTCTGCCTGGAGACTCACATAATTGCATTGATCTCTAAGATTGACTGTCATTCTGTTCGGCAGATAACACTGGGCTAATGGTAAAATAAAAAAAATCACCTCGCGACGCCATGTTTTTGTGGCTTATCTCACCTTGGTTAGCTGGGACAGCTTGGCACGAACTTTTTACATGGTAAAAACCTACCCTGTCTAGCATGTAAATGCTTCAATGTGTTATTTAAAGAAATGTGCGAGAACTTAGCCCTCCCAGAGTACAGTGGAACCTCGATGTTAATGAACCTCTATTAATGAAGTCCTCGATATAACGAACGTATAATCTACGTCCTGGCCAAAATTACAGTAAAATGTATGGAATAGAACCTCGAATATAACAAATTCTCGATATAACGAACATAATCCGGAAGCCCAAACATAAAATATACCTCGATATAAACGAATTACAATGTCAACACGCGACAGAAGATAAACGCTGAACACATCAACAGTCAGCAAATCCTTTAATCCATACGCGTTAAAGAGACAGCAACCTTTCATGTCAACAGCTTATTAGTTGTCATAGAAGTCACAGAAGTCACCTGTGTTACAAATCAATCATTAACTATGACCTCGATATTCATGACCATTTTTGTCCTTTTCCCTCAAATTCGTTATATCGAGGTTTTCGATATAATGAACTCTCCATTTAATGAACAAATTTGGCCGGTCCCCAGCGATCTTCGTTAAATCGAGGTTCCACTGTAGTGCGGTTACGCCAGGTAGCCTGGGTTAGTCAGGGCACCCTCCCTTCCATGTAAACAGGCCTTAAGTCAAATTCTCCCACACTCCAAAAATTACCCCTTGCTGCTTCAGTACTTGCGTGACTTACAATGTATACATCTTTCAATTCCTTTGTTTATTACTAATACATCATTTCTTTGACTTACTGCAGATCAGTTGGAAAGGGCTCCTGTGAATTTAATATACTATAAATGAGGGAGTCACTTTTAACTGGCTTACCTTGGCAATAAAATCCTCAGTAACTTCCACAGGGTCCTCGTCTAATTAACGACAAAATAATGAAGATAATTATAAAAAGAGCTTAAAATGGCACCACAAAAATAGCTGTTGTTCGTATATGATCATCAACGTAAGAAAAGTAAAAGGGATCTATACCCAGTCTCTTGATTTAGGTTTAGACGCAAAGACAATGTACAATAACAGTCCAGAAAACAGAAATAAATCATGACGGATCGGGGAAATTAAAAGCCGAGCTTCTTCAGTACAACCGCTTTCTATGTAGCCCTGTTTAATGTAGTCTTTCCTGATTTGCTCACCTTGTTCTAGAAAATGTACGTGGAGGTTCAGTGGCTAGAGATTTCCTAGCAAGTCTATCCTCCAAAGCCAGGCGTTGAGTGTGTGATATGATCCCGAACTTGTGAACAACTGGTACACGTTCCACTGGCATTTTTCCACGAAAGAAGTGACTTTTCTCCTGTAAAATGTCTCTCCAACGATTCTTTTTACTCCAGTGCACAGCAATTAGCTTTTAAATATCTATTTTCGTTCACACTGTTGACTTTATTAAAAGGTAGAAACTTTGCTCTTGTGAAATGTCAATACTCTTAGATCGCCATATTGCTTTTTTGCCATTGCCGCCCATTGCCCTAGCAACAGGTACGTTCCGTATCCGCGCCCGCGATGCTTACTAATCCTGGGACGTTCCCAGTCCCTTATTAGCTCCTGCTCGGACCCTCAACAAGCTTGGGCATTGCACTGGATATATCGATGGCCTCATCCTTAGAGAGGTCTGGAGACCCAGGGGCAGTTGGTGGGGGCGGTAAAAAAGTCTAAACGGACGAGAAAAAATTCGGGCGAAGAAAAGTCAAGAACGAGAAGAAGAGCCTCGGGGACAAGGTCTAAACGAACCAGTTCCAAACGGTCGAGGTAGTTCTGGCTTCTGATTGGTCCCAGAAAACGAAAACCTTTGTTTTTTTTCTGCCCAATCACAGAGCAGCAAGACACAGGAGTCGTTTTCTCGTCTTCTTACACGATAGATACATCCAGGTCATTTGCTCACCATATGTTTATTCGAGGAGGAAAGTTCCAATCACAGCACAAAATGTAGGGGAGATGAGATCGTGCGGCATATCCGCAAGAAACTCGTCGCAAATACGCTGGACCTTTCGCATGTATCGTAATAGTAGCGTATATAACAGACTGAGAATCCTTGTACACTCTCCGATGTCGAGAAATTTTTCGGCGTTTCGGAATAAGTATTTCTTGGGCGAAATGGATTTCTTTCCAATATTTCTTACATCACTTGCTGTGACTGAAACTTTTGCGATCCTGAGTAATCTTTCATCGCAATGACTAGCCAGGCATGCCAAACTCTCGCAATTTTGTTTCGAGAGGGATATTAAAATCTGTCCATGCAACATGGCTTACAATTGTTAATCAGGGCTCACTACCGATCCTGGAAAACCTGGAAAGTCCTGGAATTTTATTGTGGCATTTTCCAGGACAGGAAAGTCCTGGACCAAGGCTACTGTCCTGGAAAGTTATGGAGATGTGTTATACTCAAGGCAACAATATGATATGTATGGCAGACAGCAAGGAGAATAGATATTGAGATCTTGGCATGTGAAAGAGTTAAAATCATGTTTATACCTGGAAAAGTCCTCGAAATTGGTTTCTGAAAAAGGGTAGAATTTGTATTTCGTCACGTAAAATTCCTGCTGCAATTCGTTCAAGTGTACACATCTTCCTCAGCATAAATGATTGAAACCTGAGCAAATACAGATTGTCGTGTATGGAGCTTCATTTCTCTTTTATAGCGGATTATCCTTGTGGCTTTCCTAAATAAACAAATAAGTAAGTACTTGTTAATTAATTAGGCTTTATTTCAACAACAACAACAACAACAACAACAAAAATATATATATTTACTTGAAATTAAAGTGTGTTGAAATGGGAAAGAATCCTCAAAAAGCGCCTCTAAGATCAAGACATCGAACAAAAAAAGTTTGATCAATATCAGTATCTGGGCAACTGCGCACCTACCCCTCCCCTAACCCAACATGTTCTAATAAGTTAATAAGTTAGTGTTGCTGTTGGGTTAGTGGGGGGGGGGGGGGGGTAGGTGCGCAGTTGCCCAGATACTGAATATTGATCCAAAAAGTTCTGCAGTAGCGACAACGTAGAAGATTTTTTGACAGATCACCTCATCACAGGGCCGTAGCCAGAAAAAAATTTTGACTGAGGCAATGTCTATGAATAACTTATGACTGAGGCAATCAGTCCCATGGTTGAGTTCTCTTCCTAGGTATTAGGTACTATAAACGACAAAAGCCAAAGAAATGACCGAGGCAAGTGCCTCGGTTGGCCTGTTACTAGCTACGGCGCTGCATCACAAGACTCTTTAAGTGACTCCCCAGAAATAAAAGTTGTTGAACAATTCTTTTAAAAATTTCCGCTCAATGTTTCTTACCAAGCACTGTTTCAAAAAATACTGTGCCAATAACAAAAGATACGTCACCGTGCTTGCTTAAGATATATGATGGGCCAATCTTCATTTATGCTTCATCACCCTGCGTTATTTCATCAGTTGACTTTACATCTCGCGGTAGCTGGATGCAAAGATTTTTAAGGAAACACTTAAAAAGTTCATATGTTAGAAAAATTTTCTAACATATGGAACAACGTAACATAAAACTTATGGAACAATCACACAATTTCCCTGCTAGCAGAGGCTCTTTTCCTGGTGTTCGCTAACACTGAGTCTGTAAACAGGTCTGTTGCAGGCGTCGTTTATCTGCCTCTACGACGGTTGGAGCTTGAAGTAATTAGAGCCGGTATGGTTCATTGAGTGGACTTGATTTCAGTGTGGAAAAGTTAAGTTTACGGGTTCACATTACCACACTACACTGTTTCGTCAGGTTCATCTTATCAGAAGCAGATGTAAAACTAACACCAGTTGTGACTCTTTCGCATACGTTTTTCTGCACTTTGAGTCAGCTACATGTAACCACCGCGAGTTTTTGATTGGCTCGCTGCAGCGCTGTAGCTAGTAACTGGCAGACAGTCTGTTGCTTTTAGTGTTTGTTTTCTTCATAGTCATAATAAACACCCTGAATAGCTAGGAAGAGGATTAAACGATGGACATTACCTCAGTCATAATGTTTCTCTGGTAGCCCAACGGTACTTTGATATTTGATTATGAGGTGCCTGCGGTACGGTAAAATATTTCATTCCTTTTTTATTTTCCTCTGGAATTTGACACAACAGAATCCTGCAAAAGTGCTAGAGTGTTTACCTTGGTCTTAAGTTACGACTCTCGATATAACCTGCGATCAATCGAAAACCACCCTATGAACTAATTATACTGTTTATAGTAGCCTAGATTTAGAACGGGTTTTGATTTCAGTATACACTCCATGAAAGAACACAACGGTACTTTTGATATTTGATTATGAATGTTTCTGTGGGTACAGTCAGTTATTCATTTCTTCTTTATTTTCAATCTTGCTTCTGTAATTCGACACAACAGGATCTTACAAAAGAGTTTTTGTCAAATTAGAAAATTTTCAACTTTTTTCCATACGCTGGGAATTTTCAAAATGATTAAGATAACGATTTCACAGAGCCGTTGTTGAATTATAAGTACTTAAAGCTAAAACGATGGGCATTTTTTACAAAATTGGATCGTTGCTATCATGTACGTGGTAACCTAGTCTCTCTTCGCAGCCGTTTTCGAAGGAACTAAGTGGTAACCTGACCTATTATGCACCTTGCAAGATGACCACGGTGATTGGCGTTTCAAAGTGCTTCACGTGCCGGATACCTATATCGAAGCATCACTTGGTAAAAAGCGTTCTATTGATAACGGCCGGACAGTGCTAAAAGCTGTTGCCAGCCGCCGATAAAATTCAAAAGGATAAAATTCAGTACAAATGCAGTGTTTTTTGTTCAGTTTGGAATGCGCTATACGGGCCGATTATATTGCCGTGTCTAAGTTATATTTTTGTAATCTTCCAGATAAGACTGGATCAGTTCAGCAGAGTGTAATTTGAAATGGACTTGTTAAAAGTGTTTAAAAAAAATGTGCTTTTCCATGTTCTTCAAACGACTAAAAGTTCAGGAAAGAAGGGATTTACTCATAAATATAGTTAAAACCTACTTTATTTGGATTTCTACGGAGCCTTTTACTAAAGCAAGATAAAAAGCAAAATATGGCACACGACTTATCAGGAGCTCAAATATAGTATTGATATTCTCCATTCTATTACACGATGTACAGATCTCATTTCTTAAGAATTCTGTGTTCTCGTCAACATCTAATAGGAACGTTACAATAACTGGAGACTGACTAGAAAACTTACTTCAGTCTTCAGACCATAATATACATTATTTTTCTGTCTCTCTATCTATACATATTTCTTGTAAAAACTGGTAATGTATGAGTAAATAAAGTTGCTGTTGTTGTTATTGTAAATCTATTTTAATGTCTTGTCTTGTCTCGAGCATTTAATTCATGATAGCTGGAAGAACGTTCGTGTCGAGGTTTTTATCTCCATTACTTCCCGGGCCTTTTTTTAACAATGAAACATTTTCTGAAATACAGTAAGTACTAGAAGTTATATTAGACCATGTAGACAGGCAGTATTTTCGTATGTCAAACGAAGCCCATGGACCAATGGGATTTTTTTGAAATTTCGTCGTCAACCTACTCATCTCTCGTCGTAAGTGCTAAACAGATTTACGCCAGCTTATTTATGCGTCGTCTTTGTTTCTATTGTCAAAGTAGCGATGAATTCTCGAGGGCCAGCCATTTCCCCCTCTAGTGGTACCCCCTATAATTTAGTATACAAGGAGACTCCGCTTGTATAAATTTCAGAATATTGTGAACAGGTATTCTAGTGACAAGGGGTGGCGGGGGGGGGGGGGAGGACCTTTTTGTTTGGTTTGAAATGGACGTCTTGGGTTTTACTTTAAGGGTTGAATACTCTGATGGGATCTTTCTGGGTAAAAAAATTTCTGCAGGTCAGTAAAATGGTCGGTAAAAAGCGTAGTATAGGAATGTGAAGGGAATGTTATTCTCTATGGAAGCTATAAGGGAGAGTTAGTAAAATTTTGTCGACTACTATCCCCTGGATAGCCGGATAGGTCCTCCGACTCTTGGTTTACCACAAAGAATGTTATGAAGAAACGTTTATTATCCATAAGGCAACAGACGCAAAAGGCTGAATCAGTTCTCGATGAAAATTCACCAGAACTTAGTTTAGCACGCACAGTGTCCATCCGACTGTATAAGTAAAGCATTCTAGCACTATAAACTTATTCCAGTTGAATTAACTAGAACTCTACAACACGTGAAGTGCAATGCAATGGGTTCTTTAACGAACAAATACTTTCCAGAAATCACCAGGTGATACTTTATCGTTATGGTCATCGCAATCAAATCTGGAGATATTGTTCATACAAAATCCAGTGGCATGAATGGATCACAAAAGCAGAGTGATCGGATAATCTCCCTTGGCTTTTGTACGGAGGGCCCCATTTACCAATCTTATAAACAGAATTGTGCAATTGTGAGGGCCAACCATTGACTCCCCAGTCATTGCAAAGTCCGGCCATCAGCGAGTCGTCATCATCCATTTTTGCAAACGAGCCACAGGCGTCAGGCTGGACATCTGTCTGACCGCTAAGTACTGGACCACAGCTTCCCCAGAGGCGTTAGTGATCGTGGTCACGTGGAATGTACGTCCTCGCTGCTTACTGCAGTAGAATCTCAGTTGAGTAAAAGACAGGTGTGTTCTCAGTTCGAGCATTGCGCTGTCTGTAAGAAACGTCTTATTGTTGCCATAGCGCCTACCTCCACGGTATGATGTCTCAAGTGACAACTGGAAGGGAGATGAGCCGTCAATCACAACGTTAGAGACAAGAAGCCAGCCTCCTGAAATCAAGCAAGGAACAGTGTTTTCTTTTGGCAAACCAACGCTTTCAGGTTCTTCAACAAGGTTAAAATTTTCCACTTATTCAAAAACCTCATTCTAAAAACTTCAGCAATACGTCGTATTCATGCTCTCGGTAATGAACTGGGACTAGCTTGCAACTGACGCCAACGCGCGAGGGATTCTCTTTCCAAAGACAAATCCAAAATCCTGTACTCTTTGTTTCAAAAAGCAAGATATTTAATTGCCTTTTCTATTTTGAAAATTATCCATCACTTACCACCGTCAGTTGTCATGTCACAATAGACTCTTAATGGGTTTCCGTTCTTCTCGGGGTCGATCCAGTACTCCCCATCTCCCTTAGAGTACCCAGAGTCCTGGATGTG
>JAHPZR010004243.1:12500-40000 GCA_019787425.1 Platygyra sinensis
GCTGTGCAAAACACGCATCGGCGGGCGCTCTTCTTGTATTCATCGACAACAGACACTTTATTGGATTTTTACACAAACAAAACTAACCTGGAAGCAACATCTACGGACATAAACCTATTGTCCCTTATTGGGCCCAAACGCTGCTATATCCAAACATATCCAACTAGTTTTTTTTATGTGTTATGGAAAAGCTGTTTATCTTCTTCATAGCGGAGCTCCGGCGGCCCGAAGGGTCGCCAAGCGGAGCCCCATACTCCTATAGGAAAGAAATGGAAACCCATGAGTTGATTTTCTCATGGTGATCATGGTTAGCGGCATTGCTTGTGGGCGCGTACGCACGACGACGACGACGACGACGGAGTCGCGCAACATGGCGGCCATACACCAAATAATAGCATGACAGAGACATGCAACCTTGGTTTACTGTGTACTTCTTTGATATTGGACATCCCTGTCATGATCAATTGACACCTGTCAAAACAAGGTATCTGCTGACCAGTATCACGTGACCATATCGCGGGCTCAAGTCTACAGCTCATCGAGATCACGTGTTTTTTGAAGTTGACCGCTGACCAAGTGCTGATTTTCGATTAGATCGCGGGCTCATGTGAGGTTTATTTGTTGAAAACAGGGCAGAATGTTCGGAAGCCAGTTACCGCAAGCGCAGGATTAAAATTTATTCGAATTATTACTTTTTTCTTCTATACAAATGTTTTTGCTGCTTTATTTTGTGTATATGGTTATTAGGAAACTCAAAACAGTAAGTCAAACAATAAACAGAAGACCTCATTGTAATGTTTCAAAACTCAAATCAAAATTCTACCTTTTCCTGGGTTAGCTTTATTAGACACTGAACAACCCGGAGCTACGCTTTTAGGCTGGCCTAAATCTATATATTATGTGAAATTTTGATTGGAGTAATGTGAAGCTCTTGTAAAAGGATCGAGCAGCGGAACTCACCTTGATCAGCGATATTAAGCGGGACATACCTAAATTCGGCACTGTCTTCACTCAAACTGGAGCAACCTACGGCGAAAATACTTAAGCAAAATTCCAACAGCCATAAAGGCGTTGAGTTGTGGGCCAAAAGTATAAACTATTTCGGGAATTACGGACGCCATTTCCTCTGCGCGACATCTGCGAAAATCCTCGCAGCAATGTACGCGCGTGTGGCGCGGGCGATGGCGCAATTTGTTCTAAAAATAGCGAAATTGTCCCATATCATGGGGCCAACCCCAATATTAGAAATGGCGGCCGCTTACGGTCTCTGTCCCTGATTATGGCTCCCTGATTATGGCTCCTGATATAATATAACTGTATAATTCTGTCAAATATGAAGTAATATGAAAACAACACTTTGTGATGCTTACTCATAAAGAGCATGAATATCATTAGCCTTCATTTCTAGAAATAAGTGGTAACTACTATTTAAGGTTTCCTTCAACTGAAAGATAATTTTTTTATGTGAATACGAAAATACCGTGATTGAGCTCTCACCGGATTAGAAGACTTTTCGGGCAAACCTGCCGCTTTACGATAAGGCTTTTTTCTCTGAATTATGCTAAAATAACTTCAACGGCGACTGTTTAGTAAATGTAGTGGACTCAGTCAACAGCTGTGGGTGTCAATTTTCGTTGCAAACTGAGACAGTGACAGATAACTTACGTTAGTTTAATTGGCCATGGCTTTCTTAATTCCCTGTTTATTAACCCTTTAATGAGTCTGGGAGGGTGGGCATAAAACTTTCAATGCCTTAAATTTGAATAGTGGAAGAGCATGATACTACCATGCAACTACATTTCGACCGGTGTGTTTTCCAAAATTTGAATTTTCCTGTTTTTGATGAAACTGAGAACTGTCAGTTCCACATTTTTAGGTTTTTAGTGTAAAATAGCTTTTCTGCAGTAACATCCACTTTCATAAATAACTGTACCATTTCGGTTTCAGAGAAAGATAAGAAAAGCCCAGTCTGAAGGTAGTTAACACTTAATTAACTCCGGCGTATTGCTTGCTTTTTAAACATTAACAACCACTATTTTTTAACGATTTTTCACTTCAAAAAAAAAATAATAAAATAAACAGTAATGATATCGCCACATTTTCTTGTTTTTAATTTTGAGAAAATTAATTTGGTGCGTTGCCGGATGTTTCGATTTTTTTTGACAACCTTTGCTTTACTACAAGAATTTTGAGATAGTTATCCTGCTCTTCATTGATAGAAGAGAGAACGGCTTAGCTGGAGAAAAGTACGACTTTGCAGCAGCACTGTCCAAACGGTAGTTTATTATTTGACAAACCAAGCATTTTGACCATCGACTTCAGCCGCTTAAAAGGATTTCTTCCTAAATTTATTTGCTCGATTTGTTTTCTCTGAAGCAAGATTATTTTTGGTTACCAAGTAGGTTTTTTTTTATGTCTGGTGAACAATTATAACTCAATGCCAAAGAACGTGGCTTAAAGATTAACTTAAAGTTTGTTCTAATAACGGAGGCTTTGGATAAACAATTGAGAATAAAAATTAGTGATAAAAATTTTGAATGACGTTTCGATGAATCGTTAATCATTTTCAAATTCGTAAAAACTAAAAGTCAAATTCTTGTGAGTTCTTTATATACTAAAAATGTGTGTGAAAATCTCGTTGATGTAATTAAAAACACTAACATGCGGAACGTAGAAAGTGATAATTCGGTACTAAATATATTTGCTCTGATTGAATCAGATTGAGTGTTCAGCTCAGGTTTCACCTCTTGAATGAAGAGCATTTCGTAAATTAAGCGGCACTCAAATTTCCCACGACATTTCTTAAGAATGGTGAATTGTTCCTGAAGATCTTTGTTTCTCTGATTGTGGGCGTCACGCAGGTGTTTTCCAATAGCAGAGTATTTGTGCTCCTCAATGCGTTGAAAAAGCAGGAGCACCCAACGACAATTTTCGGAAAAATAGCTGTTCGGAAGACGATTTGAGATCTAGAATTTTCGGAACATTTGTTGTAAAATTACTTACTTGCCTGTCTCTCCTAGGATTTTCGAACATCTAAAAAATGATAAAATTGCCCATTTTCAACGGATTTTTACCCTAAAAAGGTCACCTAGAAGTAGTCTATATTCATTGGAATTATCCGGATTACTGTCGAGTAAGTGTCGAGGTAGGTCGAGGAAAATCATTAATATGCATAACGGTCGAGTAAGTGTCGAGGTGGGCCTAGGTAAATCATTAATATTCAAACTGTCTAGGTAAAATGCGTTCCTGCATACTAATTCGGTATAGGTTTACTAATAAGCGTCGCTCTAGTACAATGAAAACAATAAGGCTGCCCGGTCTTGCCCGATTTCTTTTGACCCTGATTGGCTCATGAGAAATCTATTAACTGTTCAAAATAAAAGCGCGAATTTTTAACGTAAGAGTCATTCCTTCATTCAACTTGAACTCACTGGAAACTTGAAAACGTTCTCCGATTTTCGAAACGTTAATTTGCCCGGACTCTTTTAACCTCGATTGGTTTAGGTAGAATCTATCATGCTTTTTTCTCAGCTTTGCTGACGAGAGAGAATTAAATTCTTAGCTAAGAGCTCGAGTTTTCCGCTCCGTTAGTCACGCACTGAACTCCACTCCCTAGATTTGCATACTGACAAAACTCGAACGGAGAAACCCATGGGACAGCTCTATCATTGAAATGACAACAATAGCACTTCGGAGCGCTAATTAATTGTCAATACGCCACAATAAATATTTTTGAACAGCACGTTTCTTGATTATTACTTGTTAATAGCGATATGATTCAAATACACAGAGATTTGAAATGAATAAAAATACATTTATTGACAACGAAAGCTCCAACAACTACGAAATATACATCTCAGTCATTATAAAAAAACTACGATTGCGAATTAAATTTGGTCTATGAACCTAATAGACAACACAAAACAACTCTGTTAAATATTCAAGACCGAGAAAATGAACAAGTTTATCGCAATCCATTTTAACTCAGTGTTTACAACTCTCTGAGCTCTAACTCGTCAAGTACTACAGTTTGTTCTTTCAATGCGGCATGATCCAGTAACAACAATATGACGAATAAATTCAGTCTTCACTGGGAAAATATAAGCTCATTTTCGATGTTTTCATGTTTTCGTGACACGTTGCACCACAGTCATTACAATTGGCAAAGACGTCTTTTATATGTTCGTTGTCAACCGGGATATCGTAACCACAAATGGGACAAATAGAATAGTTATCGTGCCAAAAGCATCCGGGACACTTAACCACTGCAGTTACGGACATATTTCTGTTTTGACAATGACGACATGGTTTCGAGGTCTCTTGTTGCATGATTCTTTCAGACTGATCAGACTCGCCATCACTTTCCTCATTATTGCTTTCAGATTGACTTTCCTCGCCTTCACTACTGTCGCTACGGTCGCTGTCATCATCACCTTCCCTTTCGTTCTCTCGATAAACCTTTTCTTTTTCTAGTAAATCGCTCAAAATCTTCTTGTTTTTTATTAAACGCTTGTCAACTCCTAACTCTGCCAGACCATCCAAGAAGGTATTAAGCGCTCTGGGCTTGATTACCTCATCGTTATGAGGCAGCAGTATGTATTCCACTAACTCAGCGATGTTTGTTACAGGGATTATGCGGTTTTTTCGAAGTATTTGCCCACGTGGGGTCCAAAACAGAATATCTTTGGAAGCAGCCATACTGTGTAACAGGTCAGAAGCGCGTTCTCTGGAAACGGGTTTTGAGAGATTCTCTAAAACATCTTTAATACGTGGTTCCTCATCATTGCTCTGCTCATCGTCAGAAACATCTGTCTCGCTTGCTTCCTCAAAAGGCTCCATTTCGCTTTCTCCATTTTCTTCATCATCCCAATGTACCATTCGCTTCATGCTCGAACCGCACTCGTCAAAAGCAAGATATGAAATGATCCAACTCATAAAGGGTGATTGCGTTTATAGCATAAGAAATCCCAAGCTACTTATAACCGGGGTTAACAGGTCTTGAATAAATTCACCTCCCTCCTGCACAAGAATATGCTTTTTCTTCTTGTAGGGAACATTAGGTTCTGCAAGACTGACTAGAGCCTCCTTGTATGGAAGCAATTTCTGCCTATCTTCTTCGGGAAAGGGGATGTGTTGCTTGAGCACATTATATAAAACTTGAACTAATGCGTGAACTTGTTGCGGAGTGGCAGTCCTTAATAGAAACTCGCATTGATGAATAGGACAATGCGCTAACAGTTGAAGAAAACCACGGTTGTTCTTTACTACCCGAGACATTATTGCAGACTGAACTAGAGACGCATGTTTACGGTCTTTTAAAGAATTGTGGTGGCGGTGGTTTAATCATCTTAAATAAAACAATAGAATTGTGGTGGTGGTGGTTTAAAACAATAGAATTGTGGTGGTGGCGGTGGTGGTGGCGGTTTAAAACAATAGAATTGTGGTGGTGGCGGTGGTGGTGGTGGTTTAAAACAATAGAATTGTGGCGGTGGCGGTGGCGGTGGTGGTGGAGTTTAAACAATAAAAATGTGAGAATTTGTAAGCCTATGTAAACGAGGAACGTTTGACTTCATTCTCACTTTACACTTAGCTGTCAAGGAGGTGACATGAGTTGGTCCTGTCCCTACTGTGAAAAATCCTTTAGCAGAAAAGACAGTATGAAAAGACATATCAAAAATAAGCACAGTACTCCCGGTCACTTCACTCCATTCAATGCGATGCACTATTCCACTGAGAAGTGTCAGCGGTTTCAGTTTGAACACCCGTTCACATGTATGGTGGCTGGGATGACGGGATCAGGCAAGACTGTCTGGGTCCAATCGCTGTTGACACAGGCTTACAGAATGATTAACCTTCCTCCCGAAAAGATAGTGTGGTGTTACTCGCAGTGGCAGCCCGCTTATATGGAAATGCTAGTCACCATACCAAACATAGAATTTGTCAAGGGAATCCCCACGGCTTTAGAACAAGATGCTTATTTTAGTGTTAACAAACGGAATTTAATCGTCTTTGACGATCAGATGATTGATGCCGGCAAAGATCAGAGAATCGTCAATTTGTTTACAAGAGGATCCCACCATCGCAACCTGAGTGTCATTTACATCGTACAGAACGTATTCCATCAAGGAAAAGGCAGTCGCAGCATTAGTTTAAATAGCCACTACTTGGTGTTGTTCAAGAATCCTCGAGATAAGCTGCAAGTTTTGACTCTAGCCAAACAAATGTATCCCGGGCGAACCGATTTCTTCCTAAAACAATATGAAGAAGCTGTAAGAAGGCCCTATGGGTATCTTTTGATCGATTTGAAAACTACAACTCAAGATGACTGTAGGCTGAGAACAAACGTGCTCCCTGGAGAAGAAGGATTTAATCAAGCAGCGATGGAAGAAACTATCCCTCAGGAGTTACTAAGATATCTGAAACAGCAAAATCTTTCATCAGACCCTCTTCTTCCAACCATGCAGCGATTACAAAGCGGAATGGATGTCACTCTCTCTCGCAGAGACCTCGGAGAAGATGAGAAGGCTAAACAGTTTCTACAGCTGCAAAACAGATACCTGACTTTCAAACAACAATTGAACACACACACACCACTTCCAGCTAGAAATAAACCTCAAGAGATGAACACCAGTCAGCCGGAAGTTAATTTGCCAACAAGTCTAGGAGATTCTACAACGGTAACAGCGCCCTCTACGCCCCTAAACCCCTTCAACGTGGCACCAAATTTAAATCAAGGGGCCGTCTTACAAGGACCTACGGCAGTAACTCCGTTAAATCCTATCATACTGACCCCTCCTCCCACAGTAAAATCACCGTCACCAATGCCCTCACCGCCAAAGAAAAGGCAGCGGATTCATTTTGTAAATTACTTAGACGATGATGAACCGATTCAGAAACGGCGATCTCGGCGCCTTAAAAGTCAAAGCCATCCTTACAAATACGCGAAAAAAGTAGAAAGTTAATAATAAATAAAAAAACCCGCAAGTTCCCAGTGAAGACTGAATTTATTCGTCATATTGTTGTTACTGGATCATGCCCGCATTGAAAGAACAAACTGTAGTACTTGACGAGTTAGAGCTCAGAGAGTTGTAAACACTGAGTTAAAATGGATTGCGATAAACTTGTTCATTTTCTCGGTCTTGAATATTTAACAGAGTTGTTTTGTGTTGTCTATTAGGTTCATAGACCAAATTTAATTCGCAATCGTAGTTTTTTTATAATGACTGAGATGTATATTTCGTAGTTGTTGGAGCTTTCGTTGTCAATAAATGTATTTTTATTCATTTCAAATCTCTGTGTATTTGAATCATATCGCTATTAACAAGTAATAATCAAGAAACGTGCTGTTCAAAAATATTTATTGTGGCGTATTGACAATTAATTAGCGCTCCGAAGTGCTATTGTTGTCATTTCAATGATAGAGCTGTCCCATGGGTTTCTCCGTTCGAGTTTTGTCAGTATGCAAATCTAGGGAGTGGAGTTCAGTGCGTGACTAACGGAGCGGAAAACTCGAGCTCTTAGCTAAGAATTTAATTCTCTCTCGTCAGCAAAGCTGAGAATAAAAGCATGATAGATTCTACCTAAACCAATCGAGGTTAAAAGAGTCCGGGCAAATTAACGTTTCGAAAATCGGAGAACGTTTTCAAGTTTCCAGTGAGTTCAAGTTGAATGAAGGAATGACTCTTACGTTAAAAATTCGCGCTTTTATTTTGAACAGTTAATAGATTTCTCATGAGCCAATCAGGGTCAAAAGAAATCGGGCAAGACCGGGCAGCCTTATTGTTTTCATTGTACTAGAGCGACGCTTATTAGTAAACCTATACCGAATTAGTATGCAGGAACGCATTTTACCTAGACAGTTTGAATATTAATGATTTACCTAGGCCCACCTCGACACTTACTCGACCGTTATGCATATTAATGATTTTCCTCGACCTACCTCGACACTTACTCGACAGTAATCCGGATAATTCCAATGAATATAGACTACTCCTAGAATTTTCGGGAGCCTTTTTTCTGGCTGAAATGTTCGAACAGGTAAGGTTTGATCCCTATAATTTTCGGATCACTGGACTTTCAGCTAGGAAGTCCGAACAGATGAAAAATTTATAGGGGATAAAAATATGCCCACATTCACCGTTTAAATACTAAAACACGTTTAACAATGCTATGTTTAAGTGGTTTTGAACTATATTCTCGTTGGGTGCCCCTGAAAAAGGTGTCGGCGAGTATAGCCAACATAATCTGCATCGCACAGATCACATTTGAACTTATAGACAACGCATTGTTGATTTATTAACGGTGGTTTGGCCTCTGCTACTTTGATGTCATCGGCAATTTTTCTGCTTGTAAACACTGGGCGTAGATCGCTGTTAATTTTCTTGCCAAGATCGGACAGCTGTCTCCGTACAACGTCGGCTGATCTTTGATCCTTGAACGGCAGAATAATTCGAACGGGCGCATTTGCTTCAACATCGCGAACTTGTTGTTGATTTCGTGACTCGATGAATCTAGTTATTGTGGAATTAATAAGATTCTCTGGGTACTTCAGTTTTAAAAAGATCCCTTTCAGGTTGTCACGGATAGCTTGAGCCATTCGAAGGAATGACAATATTTTCTGAACTGGTACATGATGTAGACTTCTGATGCAGCTGGAGCCGTTCGAACAGCCTACCTCATCTCGTTTGAGTGGTTGTTGAACGGCTAGTCGTTAGCAACGTTTTCGAGTGAGAGGTCTCTATGTTTTGCCTCTCGGTGCGTGACTAGTCTTGCTTCAGTCTTGAACTATTTCTCTTGCTTTTTATCCTGGTTCTGCACAAAACTTTCGGATCTCTAGTACTCTTCTGTTCAAAGCACATTTGGTTCTTGAACGCTTGGATGCTGAACTGATATCCTCTCAATATATCAATACGACACAATATGCTCAATGATTACTCCACTACAACATCTTTCTTCGTTTAAAATAGCTAGCTTTTGATTTGCGACATTTGCCCTGGAGTTAGTTCCATAATAATAATAATAAAAGGCTTAATTCAGTTTAAAAAGCGCTTACCTTAAAATTGGAGAAGATACCTTCTGACTTGAGAAGGTTATAAATTCAGTCACAACCGAGTGTTTAGCAGGTATAGCGTATCAGTCAACAGAGGCGTGTTGATGAAATTTTGAATAATATGACTTGCGTTTTTAATGCTACCAAATTTTTGACGGTGGTTATTTGATTGGTCGAGGAACTTGAGGTTGCCATGGCACCCGCCTGTGTTTTTTGGACTTCGAACTGTCCCTGTTTATAGTGAAAGAACTGACAGTTCCTTATTAAACCGCGCAGCCGGAGGCTGGGCGGTTTCTTGCTCTGCCTTCGGGTTTTTTTTTTTTTCGTTTTGTCGGTTACAAATCCCAAACCTCCGCGGATGATGTCATCATCAGCCAATTACAGGCCATTTCTCAGCTCTTTTCTTCATACCTCCCCTCAGGAGAGTTTTGTCTAGTTAGCGAATTAAATAAACTCGCGGTTAGTTGGGGAGGGTTTATTTGGTCAAAATTGGGCCAAAATCCCTCGGAGATGCACGTCAAGGCATTTGCAAGGATAAAGAATGTAACTTAGGACCAGTTGCTGGCTACTAAGGCTGAAATTATCCAGCGTTAAGCTGTATATTCGTTTTGCCTGCATGTTCACTTTCGAAGGGAACATTCAATGCGCTAAAGAAGGTATTACGTCTGTCGTCAGCCATGGACTCCGCTGTTGGTGATAAATAAGATCGTGTTTACTGGAATGCCCTTACGGTGATAAATAAGATCGTGTTTACTTCGCCAGAAGCAATGGTGGAGTTTTCTGGGAAAAAAAAATAAAACCTTGGCTTTGAACATATGGAAATATATATTCGTTTGATAGGTCAATTGTGAGACCTTTTCTCCTTCGAGCTAGGTAAACAAAGTCTCCGATTACAAATCACGCAACCACGCTATGCAAAGAATGTGAAAATCTCTTACAACCTAGGCACTGAGCCAACTTTGAATCACGCAATCTCTATTGTTTCCAATCTTTTAAATTGTTTCCGGGTAATGTTTTCTCGCAAAACGTTGTTGCAAAAAAATTACGTAATGTTTTTGTGAGCTCAAAAGAGTTAAAAGAGCGCGGTTTTAAGTTATTTTAAAAAATCTTGTGACGAGGTCGATTTGAACTCGGAGTTCCAGACCGGCAGCCTTTCAGCCTAACCACTAGACCACCGAGGATTTGCTGCCAGCAATTGGTTTGATTGAAGTACTATATCGAAAACCCGAACGCTATAAAGAAGCTAACCATTAACCCTAACCCTTACCAATTGTTTCCGGGTAATGTTTCTCGCAAAACGTTGTTGCTAAATATTACGTAATGTTTTTGTGAGCGAAAAAGAGTTAAAAAAGCGCGGTTTTTAAGTTTTTTTAAACTTCTTGTTTTTTTCGTTTTGTCGGTTACAAATCCCAAACCTCCGCGGATGATGTCATCATCAGCCAATTACAGGCCATTTCTAAGCTCTTTTCTTCATACCTCCCCTCAGGAGAGTTTTGCCTAGTTAGCGAATTAAATAAACTTGCGGTTAGTTGGGGAGGGTTTATTTGGTCAAAATTGGGCCAAAATCCCTCGGAGATGCACGTCAAGGCATTTGCAAGGATAAAGAATGTAACTTAGGACCAGTTGCTGGCTACTAAGGCTGAAATTATCCAGCGTTAAGCTGTATTTTCGTTTTGCTTGCATGTTCACTTTCGAAGGGAATATTCAATGCGCTAAAGAAGGTATTACGTCTGTCGTCAGCCATGGACTCCGCTGTTGGTGATAAATAAGATCGTGTTTACTGGAATGCCCTTACGGTGATAAATAAGATCGTGTTTACTTCGCCAGAAGTAATGGTGGAGTTTTCTGGGAAAAAAAATAAAACCTGGCTTTGAACATATGAAATATATATTCCTTTGAAAGGTCAATTGTGAGACCTTTTCTCCTTCGAGCTAGGTAAACAAAGTCTCCGATTACAAATCACGCAACCACGCTTGCAAAGAATGTGAAAATCTCTTACAACCTAGGCACTGAGCCAACTCTGAATCACGCAATCTCTATTGTTTCCAATCTTTTAAATATTATTGTTTCCGGGTAATGTTTTCTCGCAAAACGTTGTTGCTAAATATTACGTAATGTTTTTGTAAGCGCAAAAGAGTTAAAAAAGCGCGGTTTTAATTTTTTTAAAAAAATTCTTGTTGTTTTAGGAAATAACTCGGAAAACTACGCCAACGATCTCAGTCGGCAGTCGAGCGAGATTAAACCAAACACAAAATTGGTCTTCAAATTAACTTTAAGGTTGGATTATTACATAATAACAAACTTAAGAACACTTTTTTTCTGTTTTTACCTCATTTTGAAGTCAACTGTAATCTATTATTGAACAGACGCATGGCTACATGGAATCTTTTTGTTAAATAGATAGCGAGTGGCCTAGCGGAGAGAGAGCGGTATTCGCGATACAAACGTCAGATGGAGTCTATTTATTAAACAGATAGTGAAAGCGTGACAAATCAGAGAACGACATCGACGAGTTTGATTGGCTGAAATCGATGGTCTAGATTTTCCTATCTAGACCAGCATCTACACCGGTATGTTTTGCAGGGAAAAAAGTTGCAAGCTAAAATGCAAAATCATTGACTTTTTTTCACCTAACAATATGCATTTCTGTAAGTGCCAAAAGGCTGATGAGAAATAAAAAGTAAACAGGACGAGGATACTTTTGGAAGAATAAATTCGGCTCATCGCCATTGGCAATCAAACCGTCAGTTCGTACAAACCAGTTTACATTAACGAATTAGTTTGTTTTTAATTTGTTACCATATAGTAGACATCTTATTATTAACCGAGCTTAGTCGGTCGGTATGGGAGAATCTTATCTCGTTGGTGTGTACAGGCCTCACTGCGTTCGGTCTGTACTTAGGACCTCGGTCACGATTTTCCCATACCGACCGACTAAGCACGGTTAATAATAAGGGCTGAATAATAGTCTGGAGTGGACCAATCACAACTCGTAATTATGTAAATTACATTTTAGAATTGATTCACACAAGACCTATCCTATGTAGTCTAGCTTTTTTTGAAGGATTGATTAAGGGAGGCGGCGTGGCCGAGTGGTTTAGGGCGCTGGATTTGAAATCAGGTCTCTGGTTCAAATCCTCCCACCCTACTGTCCCGAGTTCAACTCCTTGACCGCGTTGTGTAAATAGCCAACTGGTCAGCCCTCCCACCAGTTGGGATTCTAATAGTTGATGTTCAATTTGCAATATTTAGTTACTTATTTAGTGTCCCCAGTTAGCACTTCAGTGCTACATACACTCGATACTTGAATAAAATTATTATTATTATCATTATCATTATCATTATAACGCGTTGGTATTTTCGTGAAGGAGGTCAATTTTCTACTACGCGCCTGAATAAGAGATGTCTGTAGAGAAGCTGTTGACCTTAATTATAAGAAATAATTCATCCCATATTGGGTAAGTATAAGAAATTACTCAACCCTCTCTTTGTGGGAGTTAATAGCAAAAGGGGAAGGGTCGGGGAGCCAATAAGCGCTGGTTTTCATTAGCAATCAAAATAAGCCGACATGGGCAGACCATTGACAGGCTGATAATTAGGAATTGCCAAAACAAATGGCGCTAAATGTCAACATCTTACTGGGCGTGTGCAGGTAAGTGAATGCTGTTTTTGTTCTCCTATTCTCCCATTTTACGTTTCGTGCAATCTCAGTCCAAAATGCCAGCAGTTATATGCTATTTTATTATATGGCTCTGCCTCACCAGGACTGGGAACTACCAAATTCACGCATTTGATTGGCTAAAATGGATATTGACCGCGGTCTAGATTTTCCCATCTAGACCGGCAGCTAGAGCAGTTATGTTTTGAAGCGAAAAAGTTGCAAACTAAAATGCAAAATCATTGACTGTTTTCATCTAAGAATATTTCTTCTGTAAGCGCCAAAAGCTGATGAAAAAAGAAAAATTAAGAGGACGAGCAAACTTTGGAAGAATTAAATTCGTCGCTCATCACCGTCTGCTAGCAAACTGTCACTTAGTACAAACAGTTACATTAAACGAATTAAATTGTTCTTGTTTTTGCCATATAATAAACATCTTATTAACCGAGCTAAGTCGGTCTGTATGGGTGAATCTTGACCTCGGTCGTGTGTACAGACCTCACTGCGTTCGGTCTGTACTTACGACCTCGGTCAAGATTCTCCCATACAGACCTCCTGCTCGGTTAATAAGAGCTAAATCTCTATATAAGCTTTCAGTAAATTTTATCTAAAATCAGTATGATCAGTATGAAGCGCCAGAATTTCAACGAAATTATCATACACTGTAATAGACAGGGTGGGGCTGTCAGTTGTTGTCACTGACTGCGTAACAGTTTGTAGTTTCCCATACATGCACCGTGTCAACGTTTTTGTACAAGAAGAATACCGCATGCCTAACTACAATAACAAAGCATACAAGTGAATTTGAAGTAACAACTGTTTATTAGAATTGCTTCTCTTTTGTGCAATGTACTCCTGTATGCAAGAGCAGCGAAAAAAGTCACTTCTTACGATTTTACTGGTACATTACTGAAACTAATACAACTTTATCACACAATGCTTAAAACAAAAGATGTTGCCCGTCTCACGTTACATTCAGTGCGAGGCTGGCCGCCGCGTGATAAAGGTCTATTGGGGGTACTTAAATGCACGGTCGTGCTATTGATTTAGTTCCACCCGAATTTACTGGTCCATTGTGCGTGTAATACACCGCTCAAAACGTGTCAATAAAAACTAACAAAAATGAAAAATAGGTACTTGTGTCTCTTGTTGTTTTGATTATCGCTTTTTCAACCTATAAAAACACTACGGATAAATCAAAAGAGCAAATGCCTAAAAGTTCGCTAACACCAATAGCTACAATTACATGTAAATCTTCGTTTGTTGACTCCAGTTACTCTCCGAGTGTCCTCAAGGATGCCTGAATAAGAGAGAGAAAAAAAAAAAAACACTCAGGTTAATGAGAGTAGACACAAAATAGTAAAAAGTAAAAAAAAACTGGCACTCTCAACACACGTGAAGACCAGGGTATAATCATACTTAGGTTGGTTTGCCAATCAAGCCAAGTGGCTCATCAGGCCAGCGTTCAGTTATCGATGGTTTCAGCAGCGTGAAGCGACTAGGAGTATTTCTACTCCACCCTGGATTGGATGCTAGTCCATCGTAACACCGCACTTACAGTCAAACTAAGTGAAGCGTTACCCCTCAAGATTGCACTAATGAACTGATTATTTTGAAACTTGAATCCGTTTTCGAAAAATCAATTCACTGTTGCGACTAGTAGTGTTTCAAACCTACTAGTCTTTTCTAGAATGCAATAGTGTATTGGATTTTTTCGAAAACGGAACCCGTTAGCCGTATTCTTGGATCGAACGAGCGAGTTCAATATTCGAATGATCAATTCATTATTGCATTCTTGAAACGACTAGCGGGTTCAAGTTTCCAAAAAATCAGTTCTCATTAGTGCAATCTTGAAGGGTACGCTTCACTTAGTTTGACTGTAACAGCATTAAATTCGCTAGTATTAATTTAACTAGGCGCAAAGAGGCCGCACTGTGAGAGCAAAGGGTCCCGCTAAAGAACACTGTCTGTAAATGCTACAAGTAGTTTAAAGTCGATTTTCTAATCAAAGTTGCATTTCGTTCCCACATGCCGTAAATCTGACTAGAATGTGCATCAGTTAAACTTGCCTTCAGTTTCCCTCCACTTTCAAACAGATGTGGTGTTACAAAGGAAGTTCCCGTAAGGCATGCAACAAAAGGAAACCAACATCAGAAAGAGGACGAAGGCCTCTAAAAATGCAAAGCAATTGCATGTTAATAATAATAATTAAATAACAATATATAATTATAATAAGAACCTTCCCAGAATCCTTTGCAGCTGGAAAATCGTCAATCCCAAATAACTTGGTCAGTTTGAGGGCAGCAAGACCCCCACGTTGTCTAGAAATAAGTCTTACCATAAACTAATTATTGTACAAGACTAAGGGCGATGACGTCATTGGTCACGTGACTTTGCTCTGAAGTGCGTTTTTGCTCACTGTGACGAAATTATTTTGTTATTGAAAAAGCAGTCAACGTGGTTTAAAGCACAATGGTGTGAGCCATTTCGGACTGCCCGGGTACCGAACAAAATATAAATATTAAGGGAGCTATGTACAATTTTCAAAAAGTGGGAGTCTGGGTACAAGTGCTATCTCGCGTTGCTTTAAACGCGAGGAAACAAAAATTTGGATATGGGTAGATATTTTTATGAAATATACATTTTTGCTATTTTTAATGCTGTGACGTCATCGGTCACGTGACCAGAACGGACCAAATTTTAATATTTGTTCTAAAAGTTTACTAGAACCTTTCTCCAAGAATATTTTTAAGCGAAGTTGTAGTTTAATAAATAGTGTTTTAGAAAATGGCCATGATTACTTTTTCCTAAAAAAGTGCGGCAGTAGAAAATCTAACTGAAAAGTTTGTCAGCTTCCTGCTCAACGACCATTTGAGCTAGCAACGAAAGAAAATTTTGCCAAAGGCCTGAGTGTATGCCCTTAATGAAGACGTTGTCAGTTTTTTCAAATTTTAATTGGTTTAGGAGGAGATCGATGTTTTTTCTTGAAACGAAATGAGTGAGGCCTGGGAGAAAGTAAAGCTGCTGCCCATCCCCCACTCCGTTGGGATCTTCCCAGCGGATTCCTGGTGGTACGTAATGCGGGCTCTTAAAAAAATAACATTCAAAATGGCGCCGACTGGCAATGAAGTGGAGTGGACAGTGGAGTGAGTTTTGAGTTACATAGGATAGTTTTGTTGCTGTTCTTCCTACTTGACGCGGCCAAAACGAGTCCCCAAACACAGAATATATGTCCTTTATTTGTATGCCGAATGAAGAGGAATATGAAATGAGCAGAAACTTTGCAGACGTTTCGCAAACAATAACTGTTCTAACAGAAATTTACTGGGACCTGAGGTCTAAGGTAAGCGTTTCTTGTCGTACAATGATCTGATTTTATTTTGAAGACTGGTTTAAGCTTATGTCTTTGATGTTAATCGTGTGTGAAGCTTCGTATAAGTGCTACCGATAGAATCGTGCTGAAACTTAGCAAACTGGAATTTAAGTCGACTCGGAGGAAGAAAATAGATTTTGGGAACGAGTTGACAGTGTTAAATGAGTCTTCGTCGAGTCGTGTATTTGTAATATTGACCAATTGGTCATTTGGGCCACAAAAAATAATGATTTAGTATTTGAATTTAAGGGTGAAGGTTGCCATAGGACAGCAAAGAGTCAGGATAATTAATAGCAAATTCAGGGAAGTTTATGAAAATTACATTTTTTGATTCGGTGCCTTTCAGTCTGTATCATTTGGGTTTCACTTACTGGTAGTTAAAAAGGTAAAGGTAGAGACTGCTTGCATTCAACTCCAGTGGTAGACTTCAATAAAACGATGGTACTCACGTTTAAATAAGATCATTTTTTAACTTTAAATTTGTATCTTCCCGTTGCGTGTATTGACAGACATGGATTTATGTTTCTTTTGCATTTTGTGGTCTACAGGTAATTTGTGGGATTAATAACCAGGAATGCCCACTAATGAGGACATTTTAATTTACTGGTGAGTTAAACTATGGATTATGACATGTTTAGGTAGCTATTGATTGCTCAGTTTTAACATAGTTATTTGCAGGACTTAAGAGTGTGTCTCTATAAGAGCGGTCCGGTCGATTTGCTTGAGTCACAGATTTAGCTCATCTCTTGTGTGTTGTAAGACATTCATGTACCTATACTAAAACCACAATCCGTTTGATCGGATCTCTTTATTCGTCTGAGTTTTACGGAAATTAAATTTCACTCGAGCGAAGGCCTGTCGTGACACTTTTCAAGACTTAAATTTGAGACAACTTTGGAAGACAATTTACAAAAAACTACGGGGCTCAGCAAAAAACAAATACCACAGCCATGTATATTAACTCTATCTTATTCATTGAGGCGACTTTCGTGAACATCGCTTTTCGATAAAGCAAACAGGAAGACTTGAATGACACCATATCGGTTTGCTAAAGTCACACATGCCAAAACCGATCAAATTTAAGGTTAATTTTTGAAAAAGTGAGGCGTACTCAACTGATCCAACTAACATAGCTAGGAAGTAGGTGCCATAGAAAAGGTAACTACAGAAAAAAACTTTGCGGCCCGACCTTTACTAAAACTTTATAACTCCTTGAACTTACCTAATTTTCGGCAATCTCCAAGTTTGGCCGCCATTTTGAAGGACTTGTCAACGTGAAGCGTAGCAGATATAAATCGAGCAGGCAGATCTAAAACCGTCAGAAATACATACGAAAGCATTCGAATGAACTTTACGTTCAATTAACAAGCGGCAAAATTTGAAATTGTTCGTTAAACTTACCATTCCTACATTCCCATGCGAACATTTCTTCCAACGATTCAAACACTACAACTAGTGTTCGAATTCCCCTCGTCGATTCCACCGTAATAATTAGTCTGTGCCACCTAAACCTCGACTCGAATGTGAAGTACGAATCAAATAACATAACCACTTTATCTTCGAGGCAACATCACGCTGGTATTTTGATTTTCTGGTGGACAAGAACTGTGATCAGGAAGCGATATTTACATCGTAAGCGTGACCGCTGACCAGCCGCTGAGTGAAAACAGTACGGCGCAGTGGCGAGGCGAGGGGTGTGGGGTGGGGGTGGTTGCAGGCAGATTATCAGAAGATTTTTGGAAACGTTCGAACATATGCATTGAAGTATCATAATTAGCTTTAGAACTCTCTCTCTTAATGCCAAGGCAGGCTTCGTCTTGCAGACAACTTTTGTTTTGCTTAGTGTTGTTTTTTTTTTCGTTCAAATACATTTCGTCCCATAAAGGGCTGGCATCAATTCATAGATTTATAAATAAATCTTTACCATGTAAACAAATGTGTTTTAAAATCAAGATAACCATTACACGTGACCGCAGACCAGTTGCTGAGTGAAAATAGTACGGCGCGGGGTGGAGTGGGTGGGGGCTTATCGTAAGATATTGGAATACATGCTACAGATGCTTTAGCACTCTCATACTAAACAGTGAAGGCATGTTTCGTCTTACAGACAACTAATTTTATTTTAATCTCATAACTTTTTTCCTTCAAATTATAACTGGTATTAATTAATATAGTTATTAAATATTGTCAGCCGGGGTACCCATATGACTTTTTTGCTTGTCATCAATGGTATAAAATAGGGTGTCTTTTCTTCCAGAAACGTTTATTTATGCCCCATTGCACGGTATGAACACCACACTTACAATTTTTCCGTTCCCAAGAATGCGTGCAAAATCATTGCTTTATACAAAGCTGACTGTAAAACATGATTTTTCCGTAACAGAAACCAATGTCATCTACGTATGGTGTTAACAAAACTGGCAATGTACAATATTTAGCGTTTCCACTTATAGGCCCAACATGCAATTTTCAAGTGAACTACGCTAGTTTCAGCTCATTCCTTGATTCCCTCTGACCTTTTATCACTTAACCCAGTCCCTGTTCTTTCATCTGCAATTATCCTGTACTTTTTTATTTCATGGGACAAGGACAAAGTAAGCCGATTTTTTTGGTGCACCACGTTTATTACAGTGTACATACAAATACATGCAAAAGGCCGGCTACGTAAGCTCCTTCCCTTGCTCCTAAATTTTTGGTTGCTTTCGCCCCATGCGTGTGCACGACTCCCTGTTGGCTAAAAGCAAATTTGAAAGACGGCTATGCAGGACACCTTTTCTTTTTTTCATTTTCAGTTACCCTCTACAATTTTTAATAAGTTATGTAAGTATGTAAATGCCCTCACTGTTTAGTATGAGAGTGCTAAAGCATCTCTAGCATGTATTCCAATATCTTACGATAAGCCCCCACCCACTCCACCCTGCGCCGTACTATTTTCACTCAGCAACTGGTCTGCGGTCACGTTTAATGGTTATCTCGATTTTAAAACACATTTGTTTACATGGTAAAGATTTATTTATAAATCTATAAATTGATGCCAGCCCTTTATGGGACGAAATGTATTTGAACGAAAAAAAAACAACACTAAGCAAAACAAAAGTTGTCTGCAAGACGAAGCCTGCCTTGCCATTAAGAGAGAGAGTTCTAAAGCTAATTATGATACTTCAATGCATATGTTCGAACGTTTCCAAAATCTTCTGATATCTGCCTGCAACCAACCCCCACCCCACACCCCTCGCCTCGCCACTGCGCCGTACTGTTTTTCACTCAGCGGCTGGTCAGCGGTCACGCTTACGATGTAAATATCGCTTCCTGATCACAGTTCTTGTCCACCAGAAAATCAAAATACCAGCGTGATGTTGCCTCGAAGATAAAGTGGTTATGTTATTTGATTCGTACTTCACATTCGAGTCGAGGTTTAGGTGGCACAGACTAATTATTACGGTGGAATCGACAAGGGGAATTCGAACACTAGTTGTAGTGTTTGAATCGTTGGAAGAAATGTTCGCATGGGAATGTAGGAATGGTAAGTTTAACGAACAATTTCAAATTTTGCCGCTTGTTAATTGAACGTAAAGTTCATTCGAATGCTTTCGTATGTATTTCTGACGGTTTTAGATCTGCCTGCTCGATTTATATCTGCTACGCTTCACGTTGACAAGTCCTTCAAAATGGCGGCCAAACTTGGAGATTGCCGAAAATTAGGTAAGTTCAAGGAGTTATAAAGTTTTAGTAAAGGTCGGGCCGCAAAGTTTTTTTCTGTAGTTACCTTTTCTATGGCACCTACTTCCTAGCTATGTTAGTTGGATCAGTTGAGTACGCCTCACTTTTTCAAAAATTAACCTTAAATTTGATCGGTTTTGGCATGTGTGACTTTAGCAAACCGATATGGTGTCATTCAAGTCTTCCTGTTTGCTTTATCGAAAAGCGATGTTCACGAAAGTCGCCTCAATGAATAAGATAGAGTTAATATACATGGCTGTGGTATTTGTTTTTTGCTGAGCCCGTAGTTTTTTGTAAATTGTCTTCCAAAGTTGTCTCAAATTTAAGTCTTGAAAAGTGTCACGACAGGCCTTCGCTCGAGTGAAATTTAATTTCCGTAAAACTCAGACGAATAAAGAGATCCGATCAAACGGATTGTGGTTTTAGTATAGGTACATGAATGTCTTACAACACACAAGAGATGAGCTAAATCTGTGACTCAAGCAAAATCGACCGGACCGCTCTTACAGAGACACACTCTTAACATGTCGATCAAAGTCGATCATCGAAAACGTAGTCGATAAGTCGATAGTACTCGATATTTGTCGATAATTGTCAATCGACAAGTTAAATTTGTCGATAAAAGTCGATAATCACAAGGTTTTCAACTGGTTGTTGATTTGCAGGCACAAACAAGAGTCAAACAACGCAGCATTGTGTAACGATCGAAGCGTCGGCGACTGGATGTTTAATATATCGAAGAAAAATATAAAGCATCGCACCATCTCGACGTTAAATGAAAGCTTGCGTGGCTCAACAAAAGATTCAAGGAAACAATAGGCGTGTTTTATTCTACCTTTGAATATTATCAAGCATAGTTCACAAATAAACGTGTGGGTTCCCTATCGTCTCCTCTCCCGGCATGCATCGTTTTTTGTATTCCCGATACTTGTCGATTGAAATCGATCAAAGTCGAAAATCACAAGAAATTGTGGAATCGACTTTTATCGATTTCCGATACTTGTCGACTGATTAGTATCGAATTCGATCGACAATGATCGACTTTTATCGACTTTCGAAATTATCGACATGTTACGTCCTGTTATTTGTGAGCCCACTCCAGCCTCTCAGTTTTAACGTAGTTATAATTGTAAGCCCTTTCCAGTCTCTCAGTTTTAACATAGTATTTGTGAGTCCACTCCAGCCTCTCAGTTTAAAAATAGTTATTTGTAAGCCCACTCAAGTCTCTCAGCTTTAAAATAGTTATTTGTGAGCCCTCTCCAGCCTCTCAGTTTTAACATAGTTATTTGTGAGCCCACTCCAGCCTCTCAGTTTTAACATAGTTATTTGTGAGCCCAGTCCAGCCTCTCAGTTTTAACATAGTTATTTCTAAGCCACACACACTCATTACCTGAACCATTCAAGATGTGCTTTTTGACCAGATATTTCTCTACTTTATAGAAAAAATAATTAAAAGCTTTTTGGCAATTTTAAAGGCAATTTATTCTCAATTATTGGATGACCTTCAGCAGCATTTAAAAAAAGCAATGTTAAAATTCAAATGAGGCCTGAAACTCATCTATTTAAATTAAAGGCTATAATCCAAGCTTTATGAGTGTGTTTGCAAGCAAGCAATATAAAGCTTACTGAAAGCAACATGATGTATCTTTTTGCTAACCAGAGTGCTATTTAGGCTAGCCAAGTCTTATGTAAGCCATCCAGAATGCCTCAAATGGCTTGCAGGTTTCATGACAAATGAAAGCCATACAAGCCAGAAATCCCCGACTCCAATAAATAACCTAACCTCAGGCTCAACCTAACTAAAGAACTGTTTAGGCTAACTATATAGCTAGAGAGCTATTCAGAGGTTAACCAGTGTGCTATTTCTATTAACTTAAATTGCTTGCATGATGTGTTGGCTTGCACTTTGACAAGACCCAGGCTTTTTTGAATCCGTCTGATGATACAAGGGATTGAACATTTAAGCTTTTAACTTTCGTCCATTTTAAGTTTTACATGGAAAATGTTTCCCCTTTTTAAGACACTGTTTCTCTTGCTAATCAATGCAAGCTCCATGTGTGCATTATTAACTGCCAGTAGAGAGTGGATGTGTACCTAATGAGGACTTAAGGGCTGTAGAATTTTATTTCTTTGTCAAAAAGGATTCTTCACTTATGTGGGAAGTAGCCCCAGGGCGGGTAATCCCCTTTAAAAGTAACGGGGGTGCTCGTCGTACCTTTCAGGGGGTGAAATTTGTGAATTGGTACTGCTTGGGGTTTTAAAACCTAAAATGACCGCTGCAGTACCTTTAGGGGTCTCAAAGGTCATCGCCTTGAAAAAAAATGACTGAAATCGTAGTTATATTTCTTAAGCAAGTAACATTTATTTCTGAATTTTTACTTAAAAATAGTAATGCCACTGAAAATTATTTGTTATTACTAACAGAAATGGTATCTCTTAGGGGTGTAAATAAAGTCCAGGCCACGCCCACAAAATAAGTTTTTGGTACCTTTTCAACAAGCACCCCCGACATTTTCATAGGGGAGTACCCCCTTGGGGGGGGAGTAGCCAAGTAGTAGCTGTGAATTTGATTAAAAAAACTCCAGCTTAGTTTTTGTTGACAACTTTATTGCTTTACAAGAAAACCAAACATACATTTCTGCTGGTAACCTTTCATTTTGAGATGAACAGAATAAAGAAAAAAAACTAGCTTTAACTACAGAGTCCAAAAAATTTAATAACCACCTTGCCTGGCCCAGGTATAAACTGGGCAAGGTGACACTATTATATGCTAACCCAAAGTCCCATATTTTCTTTGGAAACATCAACAAATAAATGATATTTGGGTATCTAGCAAATGGCAAAGGATTGGATCCACTCTAGAGGCCAACATGAAAACAGTCAGTTTTTAGTCGGGCGAGGCCGGACTTTAAATTTACCCTGCATTTCTCCACAAAACTCAGTCACGTGCAATGGGGAATACCGCAGACCCGTCATGAAGGCTCAACCTTCTTTCCACGATGTCGAAGTCGATTGCGGACACGTCGAATATCTGAACAAATGCTGTACTCTTTTCTACGCTCAAACATACAGACCCACACACCGCTCGCGGTAGATCCACTCAAGAAGATGGCGTGTGTAATGAGCATATATTTCGAAACGGGTCGTTCCGCGAACTCAAAATAGCAAAAAAAATCAAACGATTTAGCAGATTTAGTGAAGGTCTTACCAGAATCATACCAGAAATCAAATGAGTTCTCAGTGAACAGAAAATGTGGACAGAATGTTGCTACAGACGACCAGAAGAACATTTACTGATAAAGGCAAGATGCGCCGTATCAAACTCTATGGAAACGGCAACAAAGATGCCATGATGGACTGCGAAAGTGCTTTCATCAGAGTGAGGATATACGTAAGCTTAATTGTCATAAGCTTAGGTCTAGTTATGTAACGTCTATCTTGATTACTAAGCTTACATTCGCTATATTTTTGCTCAAACTGAGTACATTATCCGCTGCTATTTTTCTCTTTGTTTCATTAGTTTTGTCGCTTTTTTGCGTATATTATATTCGCATGTTGTGCAGGCATGTTTGTTTCGTATCAAATAACGTGGTGGCAAATGAATGTGATCATGTTGTATTGGACAAGGCAGCGCTATGTATGGATACCCTATGTATACAACAAAAGTGTGACGAATCAGCGTTGTGTGTACAACAAATTGATGTCGCAAAGGTAATAAAATTCAGGTCTCGTTACATGATGTTTGTTTATCACTGTAATATTAACAGTCCTGAGTACCATGTGCGAAGACGATTCGATCGTGAGCCCAGCAGAATACCTGTAAAAATACTAGGAAAGCTTTCACATAAAAACAAAAAAATAAAGAAATTGGTCTACAGGCATAGTACAACACGCAACACAGTCAACAGACTTGCGCGTAATGAGTTAAATTTAAATCCTGTGGTACTAGAACGAATGATGAAAGGAGAAATAAACCTATAAATCGAGCTCCAGTAACATAAGCTCGATTTGATAGCTGCAAGAAACATTAGAATTTCTCTAGACAAGCCTATAGCTTTCTCGAAGTAAAGCTACGGAGTCTCCGAAGGCAAAAGCGTAGGAGGACAAATATGATATCCGTGATAAGAATCTACCTACTGTACTTGCAAACAGTTCTTATCATAGCCGGGTCCGGCGTCACGATATAGAATGCGAGTAAGCAACACGTTCACAGTAAATGTTATATTTTGTCTCTTAAAAGCAAATACTTGGAGACTTAAAAACAAATCTTGCAATATAGCGCATGGCAAATTATAGAGGTGTCAAACTCAACGAAGCAACACGCAGATAAAAGCGGAAATCATGCAGACCTATGACCTCTTAAAATTTGCCTTAGCACGATCTAACGGCTCTAGCTTTCTCCTAATAACACAATACGAAACGCCCTTCATAAACAAGAGTGAAGCGACAAAACGGTCGAACGACCGAAGTATAAACGGCAAACCTAGCGTACAAATGGCACGAACCGTAGGAGTCGTGTTTGGCCTGTCGATTTTATTTACCTCAGCAAAATAACATGCGGCGTAGCCTGGAAATGACAAGACGTGGTTAAACTCAAACGTGAACAGTGAAAAAAAAAGATGACAAAACATTGACTGTATTGCATGGTAAACTGACAATGTTTTGAAATTATGTGTAATAACCTTCTTCATAACTTTGTTTTGGAAAACGCGAAAACCTGGCCGGTTGGCCGAACGACGCTAAACGGTAGAAACGGGAAATAGCCTTAGGAGACAAAAAAAAATACGCCACGCCCACAAACGAGGACCTTAGACAAACATGTAACTGGGCAAAACTAGTAGCAGCATATCTTCCTGTAGCCCGACTTACGATCTTAGATCGTCTTGTTTTTTCACACACTGAGAAGGCCATTTGCAGTCTACATGTTAGAAAAATAGCAGTTTCAGCAAAATAAATACTTTTGCTTACTCTTTTTTTTATATTTGCAGGTGACTTAAAGACTTTGCAATGGCATTCCTCTTAGTCAATGATGAACTCAGATATAAAATTGTCACAACATTGATTCCCACAGAAGACAAGTTATATAAAGTTTATAGCTATTTATGTGATATGAAAATCCCAGAACCCAATAGGGTTACATGTGTATACTAACATTTTATTGCATGAAGGTTATAAATCCAATCCGGAATTCATGACAAAAATATTTGGAAAAATATTCAGGCCTTAAATTTATACACACTAATCTATTTTTTTTTTTAACCTTTTCACATTTACTAATTTTCTATGGGATTTATAATTATATATTGTTATAACCGGTTTTCACTTGTAATAATAATAATAATAATAATAATAATAATAATAATAATAATAATAATAATAATAATAATAATAATAATAACAAAAAATAATAATAATAATAATAATAATAATAATAATAACAAAAATAATAATAATAATAATAATAATAACAGTAATAATAATAATAATAATAATAATAATAATAATAATAATAATAATAATAATAATAATAATGCATGGCTTAAACTTGCCTGCAGCTTCCTCCACTTTCAACAAATGTGGTGTTACAAAGCGGGTTCCCGTAAGGCATCCAACAAAGAAAACCAACATAAGAAAGAAGACGAAGGTCTCTGAAAATGGAAAGTAACTGCATGTTCGTAATACGCTCCTAATTTCGAGAGCTTTGATTTAGATAGGCTCAAAAAGTTCAATTTCATGCAGTTCATGTTAGAAGTTTAAAGCATTGAAATATTCTTCATGCCATAACTGACAATGAATTAAGGCATCATATCAAGTAATAATCAATTTTTACCTTACAAATCAGACAGTTTAATTGTCGCTGATAATTATTCAAATAGGTGCAAAGGGGCCACACTATGAGAGCAAAGTGTTCTGCTCAAGAACACTGTCTGTAAATGCTACACGTGGTTTAAAATCGTTTTTCTAAACCAAAGTTGCATTTTGTTACCACATGCAGTAAATCCGACAAAAATATGCATCAGTTACACTTGCCTGCAGTTTCCTCCACTTTCCACAGATGTGGTGTTATAAAGCAAGTTGCCGCAAGGCATCCAACAAAGATAACCAACATTAGAGAGAAGACGAAGGCCTCTGAAAATGTAAAGTAATTGCATGTTCGTAATACGCTCCTAATTTCGAGAGCTTTGTATTTAGATAGGCTGAAAACCTTCAATTTTATGAAGTTCAAGTTGAAGTTTAAAGCATTGAATTGTTCTTCATGCCATAACTGAGAATGAATTAAGGCATCATATCAAGTAAGAATCAATTAATACACCTCAAACCAGACAATTTACCCGTCTGTTCTTCTTTCCAACGCAGGAGCAGATTGTACAGGCCTCCTTTTTTTCCATCAGTGAAAGAAATATTCGGCTTCTCAAGGCATTCAATAAGGGGAACCAACATCAGAAAGATGATGAAGGCGTCTAAAAATGTAGAGCAATTGCATGTTAACAATAACAATAACAATAACAATAACAATAACAATAACAATAACAATAACAATAACAATAACAATAACAATAACAATAACAATAGCAATAGCAATAGCAATAGCAATAGCAATAGCAATAGCAATAGCAATAGCAATAGCAATAGCAATAGCAATAGCAATAGCAATAGCAATAGCAATAGCAATAGCAATAGCAATAGCAATAGCAATAACAACAACAACAACAACAACAACAACAACAGTAACAGTAACAGTAACAGTAACAGTAACAATAAGGTTAAATAAACGCTACGAGTCCACAGCTTCTACGCTCGTAATAGTGGAATGTCAACTTGAAGATCTAGCATAAATGATCAGTTATTTTGATTATTTTTGAATTCGGCAAAAATGCGTGTGCATGATTGTCCGTATAGAGTCGTTAACAGTGATCATATGCAAATTTCCTTCGAAGCGAAAATAATTCGTTCTTTTTATGATTGTTGTTTCGTTGAAGGAAGTTTGGCGCGGACAAGCATGTCCTTGAGAGATTTTTCCTTCCTGTAAGATACAATCGGTGGCTGATTAAAGATTTCTTTGAGCCTAGGCTGTTGTTGAATCATGTGCCAGTGTTTCATGAGAATCTTTTTAAGATTCGGTGCAGCTGGATTGTAAGTTGTAACAAACGGCAGAATCTCTTTAGTTTGTTTTGTTTTGTTGCGAAGAGCCTCTTTTCGGTCGCAGAACTGAACTTCAGTCAGAATTGTTTGATCGAGAGTTAAGGGATAGCCTCTTTGACAGAGCCTTTGTTCAAATTCTCGTTTGTACGTTTTAAAGTTTTCTTTGACTGTGTTAGTTCTTAAAAGACGTAACGCTTCTCCTTTGATAAAACCCTTTTTAGAGTTAAAGGCATGACAAGATGAGAAGTGTGTATACTGAAACGTTTCACTAGGCTTGAAATGTGTTTGTAAATCTAAGATTTTGTGAGTTGAATGACGGGGTCCTTTGAAGACCTCGGTGTCAGGGTAAACGGCGCGTTCTGATGACATTTCACAAGTGAACTTGATTGATTGGTGGAAGGAGTTAGCGAAGTTTACGAATTCGGAAACTTCTTTGGTAGGAATGTTCCACAATGAAAATACAACTGTATGTCATCGATAAATCTTTTCCAAACTAGAGGCTTGAAAGGGCTAGCCATAAGTAGTCGTTTTTCAAGGTCTGCCATAAAAATAACAGA
>JAHPZR010004243.1:45000-57316 GCA_019787425.1 Platygyra sinensis
CCACTATCTGGAGTTGATAACTTCCACCAATGACTTTCTTACTTCGACGTTTAATGCTTTAATTTCAATTCGACTCTTACGGTAACGTGACCAACAGAGACCGAAAGTTCCACAATTTGTAAAAAGAGGCTGAATCATTGCTTTGCAGGTTTTCTCAGCACTGCTCTTGTCGATTAAAGGTCGGGTTCTCCTGAGTAATAAACTCCTCATTTCGAGAGCTTTGTATTTAAATAGGCTGAAAACCTTCAATTTCATGCAGTTAATGTTAGAAGTTTAAAGCATTGAAATATTCTTCATGCCATTACTGAGAATGAATTAACTGGGGCATCATATCAAGTAATAATCAATTTATACCTTACAAATCAGACAATTTACCTGTCGCTGATAAATATTCAACTAGGCGCAAAGTGGCCGCACTATGAGAGCAAAGTGTTCCGCTTTAGAACACTGTCTGTAAATGCTACATGTGGTTTAAAGTCGTTTTTTCTAAACCAAAGTTGGATTTTGTTACCACATGCCGGCACTAAATCTGACAAAAATATGCATCAGTTAAACTTGACTGCAGTTTCCTCAACTTTCAATTTTATGCACTTAATGTTGAAGTTTAAAGCATTGAAATGTTCTTCCTGCCATAACTGAGAATGAATTAAGGCATCATATCAAGTAAGAATCAATTTATACACCTCAAATCAGACAATTTACCTGTCTCTTCTTGTTTCCAACGGAGGAGCAGATTGTACAGGCCTCCTTTTTTGCCATCAGTGAAAGAAATATTCGGCTTCTCAAGGCATTCAATAAGGGAAACCAACATCAGAAAGATGATGAAGGCCACTAAAAATGTAGAGCAATTGCATGTTAACGATAACAACAACAACAACGACAACGACAATGACAATGACAATGACAATGACAGTGACAATGACAATGATAATGATAATGATAATGATAATAATAATGATAATAATGCAAATATTTAAACAAGATAACCTATCAGTTCTAACAGAAAGAACGGTTATCAAAAGGGTCCTGTACTCATATAAATAAATAAAAAATAATAAAATATCATTAATGCATCAGTTAAACTTGCCTGCAGTTACCTCCACTTTCGACAGATGTGGTGTTACAAAGCGAGTTTCCTTAAGGCATCGAACAAAGGAATCCAAAATCGGAAAGAAGACGAGTATCCCTGAAAATGGAAAGTAATTGCATGTTCGTAATACGCTCCTAATTTTGAGAGCTTTGTATTTAGATAGGCTGAAAAAGTTCAATTTCATGCAGTTCATGTTGAAGTTTAAAGCATTGAAATATTCTTCATGCCACAACTGAAAATGGATTAAGGCATCATATCAAGTAAGAATCAATTTATACACCACAAATCAGACAATTTACCTGTCAGTTTTAGTTCCCAAGTCAGGAGCAGATAGTACCGGCCTCCTATTTTTCGATCAGTTAAAGAAATCTTTGGCTTCTTAAATCGTATTCGAGGTTCAAGAGGCTCCAAAGCCAATGCACGTGCAAGACTCTCCCAACCATTTCTTGTCGCATCTGCTAACTTGCCTAGGTCATACGTCTTGGGTGTGCGTGCTTTCTCTAAAGCTTCTAAGAAGACAAAGTAGAACGAAACAAATTAATGGTTTCGAGCACAGTTGATCATTGTTTCTACATTTATCAGCTACATGTACTTTACTACTATAGTTAGAAAGGTTGAATTTGATAGAAATACACTTATCACATGCACACTACACTTCAAAAATGGCGAACTCATGAGTTCATAGCGAGAGGACAGCTGCACAGAACAGACCGCTTATCACGGTTTTCGACGCCATCTTGACGTGAAGACAAAGCGGTCAGAAATTACTGTGTTTAAATAGGAATCTGATGGGGAATAACTATATGCAAAATCGAATTTTTCGCAATTTGTTAATCGCAATGTTAAAATGTTAGGTGGAAGATTTTATCAACCAAGTTTGAAGGATGTAGCTTGGCTAGAAGACGATCAGTTTCTTTTTTAGTTTAGTTTTCCATACATTTGACTGATTTTTTTTTACCGCCAACAGCTTCTATCTCGCGTCTACCAACCCAAATTTAGTTGCTTCAGCTGGTTTTCTCAGGTCTTCTGTTTCCCGGAAACACCTGTGACAGTATGGTGAACATGTGCAAGGGCACTCTCAGCTCAAGAGAAGACCAGGGTATAATACTTAGGTTGGTTTGCAATCAAGCCAAGTGGCTCATCAGGCCAGCGTTCAGTTATCGATGGTTTCAGCAGCGTGAAGCGACTAGGAGTATTTCTACTCCACCCTGGATGGGATGCTAGTCCATCGTAACATCGCACTTAACAGCATTAAATTCGCTGGTATTTATTCAACTAGGCGCAAAGAGGCCGCACTGTGAGAGCAAAGGGTCCCGCTAAAGAACACTGTCTGTAAATGCTACAAATGATTTAAAGTCGATTTTCTAAATCAAAGTTACATTTCGATACCACATGCCGTAAATCTGACTAGAATGTGCATCAGTTAAACTTGCCTACATTTTCCTCCTCTTTGAACACACAAAAAAATAAATTGCAGAGTAAAAAATTGTGAACAACCATCAGAAGGAGGCAGAAAGCCCCTGAAAATGTAAAGCAATTGCATGTTAATAATAATAATAATAATAATAATAATAATAATAATAATAATAATGCGAATATTTAAACAGGATAACCTATTAGTTCTAACAGAAAGAGCTGTTATCAAAAGGGTCCTGTACTTATATAAATAAATAAAATAATAAAATATCATTAAGAAATCTAGAAAATTCACAAATCAAAGTTTATGGAATACAATTAAAAAAGACTCTTTTAAATTACTCTTAAAAAGAAACCTAGAATTTAAATTTCTTAAATGCCGAGGTAAAGTATCGTAAACTAGAGCCCCTTGAAAGGCAAAACTTCTCCGTCCAAATTCTCATTTGGCTTCGGGAAGTTTTAGGGAACACCCATTGTTTTTAGTGTTAATGTTGTGTTCATTTTTTTTTAAATAACCTTTATAAGGGGTACAGACATAATCCTGGAGACAATCAAACACAAGATGGCAGGACTGTCTCTTGATTAAATTCTCCACTGTCTGGAGTTGATAACTTCCACCAATAACTTTCTTACTTCGACGTTCAATGCTTTAATTTCAATTCGACTCTTACGGTAACGTGACCAACAGAGACCGAAAGTTCCACAATTTGTAAAAAGAGGTCGAATCATTGCTTTGCAGGTTTTCTCAGCACTGCTCTTGTCGATTAAAGGTCGGATTCTCCTGAGTAGTAAACTCCTCATTTCGAGAGCTTCGTATTTAAATAGGCTGAAAACCGTCAATTTCATGCAGTTAATGTTAGAAGTTTAAAGCATTGAAATATTCTTCATGCCATTACTGACAATGAATTAAGAATAGCTGACTCTTAGGATCGAGAAACACCGGTCAACGACCCATTTGGCAAATCGCTCATATTTTGTCCAAAGATACCCTTAGGTGACCTAACTCTAAAAATCATATTTAAAGATTCCAGCGAGTTTTTATTTTTTAGAAATTCACGAAAATTTGAAAGCGCGGTCGAAGTGCGGTTTTTCGTGTAATAAAATGACCGACATAAGGTGCGAGGACGAAGCGCTGCTAAGGTCTTAAAATAAATTCCATTGACTTCAAACTTCACACAACTGTGGAACAACCACTCTAATTTATTTTTCGTTTTAAACTAATCTCAGCTATGTTTATCTAGTGGTTTTCCGAACCATTTTAAAAACACCTCTCAAGCGTGTTAAAAATGGCGGCACAATGTAGGTCATGTTTAACAGCATAAAAGTACTTCTGGTACCTCACTTTTCGATTATTTTACTTTACAGCCTTAAAATATCATTATTAAACATATACCATGCCAATTTTCATGCTCGAACTCGCAGTATTTCCCTTTGAGAAAAACGAAAATCTATGTTAATGAGTTGGGCGCAAGTGACACAATGTTTATACACGAACAAGAGACAAATCAATTTCAATGGCGAAAAAAAAAGCTGTCATTAATTAAAAATCCCGTCAATTCACTGTTATATCATAGAAACATACTTTCCACTACATAAAAACTGTTTATAGACGTTTTAGAAACGCTTTAACTTTGTTTAATTTCGTGTTTGCCGTCATATCTACAATCGTGGACAAAATTCCTTGGGACACTTGTGTAAATGCATTAATTTTCTGTGCTTTTAAAATGGAGTTTTAAAAAAAGCACTGTTTTCCGTTTCAAAATGCGTTGCTCCCCCCCCCCCCCCTCCCCGCCCCCATACAATGTTGAAAATCTAGAGAAATAGAGCGTGTACACTTGTTCAACATTGTAGGGGGGGGGGGGGGGGAGGGGCTGAACAAGTGTAAGTAAATTCGCGCCTGACTGTTTGTTTGGTGCATGTGAAAAAGCGCCACAAATGTAAATTTGTCCCAAGACTTTTGTCCATGATTGTAGTTTGTCATCGCGTGTGTTCCCGTAAACAACACCGTGAATGGTTATCACTACAAACGCAAGAGATTTAATTTCCTGGAAACTTAATGTTTTGCTATTTACCACCGAGCGCTTTGAGTTCATTAAGACACAATAATGGGTCAACTTGGAATGCTAGCAAGTTAGCATTAAGGGCGTTATAAGCTAAGACTTAAAATTAATCGAGTTGAAATGTATTGAAGCAAATTAGAATGGTGCCCCTACTGATTTGGCAAACAGCCGATCTCGGTTCAAGCTCAAGAATTCGAGAGGTTAATCCGGCAATGAATTACCGGTAAAACAAGAAAGTCAAACCGAGGTCATCAAAAGCGTAAGTTAAAAGTTTGAAATAAATTACGCCTATGTAAATTGGAAACAAGTGAAAACTGTGAAACGATCAGACCCAAACAAATAAACAAAATGTGTTAAAATGTGACTAATTTCATCCGAAAATGTTACAGGAAACATACCTAAAAGCCGTTGATTCCCCTCAATACCACTCCTAATTGTATTAAAGAGCCTAAGCTTTCTGCTGTAAGAAACGGGATACATGAGTCTGTTTTTAAAATATCGGCAACCGTCCTGCGTCGCGGATATTCGAGACTCGGTAAAAGTGTAACACAACCGTATGACCAGCCCAGTCACGCTTTCACTACTCTCGCGCAAACCGTGATCAACATTTCACGATTTACATAAACCGATTAAAAGTTTAAAGTAGTGAGAGTAGATTTTTAAAGTTGCACTAGCCAGGAACAATTATTTCTTGTTCTTGAATGGCTTTTAGCTGTAGCTACAGGGGGGAGGGGATACTCCCGGAAATTTCAGATATCGGTTTGCCATTTAGGACTACGTGGTCTCTCGTAACGCCAACATTGAAACAGCAGATGACTCCCGAAGTATCACTAAGCTAAATAATTTTCAGTTCAGCTCCGTTCCGCTGAGTCAGTTACCTGTTGGTGCGCGTATTGCATTGATCATGCAGCCTCGTTCCCGGGGTTTACCCTTTTTCCTCCCCATTTTCAAAGGGCAAATTGTTGACCGTGCATAAGTGGAAAAACAGTTAAACCGGAAAAGCGTTTTGAACATATTTTGCGTTTACCAACACGCAATTGAACTGGTTATAATGCTAATCGTATCTGATAGAATCTCAAGTTTTCTTCCCATACACACGGGGTTTACAGTGCATACTACTAGATGAGCCTGGCCGGGACAGTCAACTTGCTAGTGAACCACTGTGTGGAGGGATTGTAGATCGTGCCTACGCTTTACCCTACTAGGCCTCTGTGTTATTCTTATGAACTGACGATGTTGTTACAATGATATTATTTAGCTTTATGCTAATGATCAAAGGTTTCTTTTAAATTTGAAATAGGCCCTTTGTAGGATCCGGTCACATGGTACGGAATAAATTACGCTGGCACGCAAATGAAGCAGTGGGACTTTCCAAACAAAGGAAAGTCGGGCTGGACTGGTAAGGGTTCTTTTGTTTTTGAAGTCCCACTGCGTCATTTGCGTCTCAGCGTAATTTATTCCGTACCATGTGACTGGATCCTGCAAAAGGCCTTTTAGTCAGACATCTCTTTCTTTGGTTCTGCTGTAAGCTTCGTTATCTGAAGGACACTTCAAGTCATTTTCTAAAAAAATTACAAACACTGCGACCACAACATAGGTGCCATCATTGTACATCGTCAAGCATTCCACCATAGCGACATACCGACTAACACGACGAACCGTATAAGATAGGCATAAAACGATACACAGTTCACACGACTTCTTGTTCTCAGTTAACTTCAGGTAGTTCAAACCTCTTTTGTGAACTGCTTTAGACTTACACGGTCTTTCGTTTATTCCTTAATTGTAATAGATAAAATGCAGGGTGTTAAGAAGGCTGAGATAAAGGGAATTTGCGTTTGAAATGTTTGGCGCTAACTTGTCGATTGATTTGCATAAGCGCTCGTGAATTTCAGTTGATGATACTGCCTCAGTAGAGGAATTTGGAGCTTGAAATTTGACTTTCAGTTGATCACACTGGTAACTACAGTCAAAAGGATCTTTCCCAAGGCCTAATTTTTATAATCAAACTGATTAATTTAGATTGTTAACTCATTTCGCGAATATATCATGTGTCATTTGAGCTGAGTATGTTACATAGATTTTCGAATTTCTCAGAGGGAAATAATGGGAGTTCGAGCATGAAACTTGCCATGGTATATGTTTAATAATGATATTTTAAGGCTGTAAAGTAAAATAATCGAAAAGTGAGGTACCAGATGTACTTTTTTGCTGTTAAACATGACCTATATTTTGCCGCCATTTTTAACACGCTTGAGAGGTGTTTTTAAAATGGTTCGGAAAACCACTAGATAAACATATCTGAGATTAGTTTAAAACGAAAAATATATTAGAATGGTTGTTCCACATTTGTGTGAAGTTTGAAGTCAATTGCATTTATTTTAAGACCTTAGCAGCGCTTCGTCCTCGCACCTTATGTCGGTCATTTTATTACACGAAAAACCGCACTTCGACCGCGCTTTCAAATTTTCGCGAATTTCTGAAAAATAAAAATTCGCTGGAATCTTTAAATATGATTTTTGAATAAGGTCACCTAAAAGTATCTTTGGGCAAAATATGAGCGATTTGCCAAATGGGTCGTTGACCGGCGTTTCTCGATCCTAAGAGTCAGCCACTCTTAAGTCGTTAGATTTTAGCGCGGGAAGCAATGTTAAACTTCTTGAACCGTGCTGTTTAACCCAGGGCTTTTTGAAACAAACATCTTTCTTTCAAAGACAGCTCTTCTGTCTTTGACTTCAATAGCAGCGTTTAAATGATTAAAAATATATAAGCAACAATTTCTGCTTACTGATTGGTTAACAACATGTCAATAAATGCCAAATCAGTGCAAAAAAGGGTAATTGAGAACAACAAATGTAATTGAGTGCAAAAAAGTTTAATTGAGTGCAAAAAAATGTAACTGAGTGCAAAAAAGTGTAATTGAGTGCAAAAAAAGTGTAATTGAGTGAAAAAAAGTGTAATTGAGTGCAAAAAAAGTGTAATTGAGTGCACAACGGTGTAATTGAAAAAGATTGACAGCTCCTACGTTGAGCTCGGACAAACAAAATGGCGGGAAAAATTAAACCAAGATTAAAGCTCTTCACCCATATTTCAATACAATTACCTCATAACGAAACAACGTGCAAAGCTCAACAACAATTACTAAACTAGTAAAAGCGAAGTAAATAAACACAAAAGCCGGGAGGTCAAAAAACATTAGCTTGAGCTTGAGCGAATGGAAGTATGCCGGTGCCGATCACGACGGCATGACAAAGTACCAGTTGAAAAAGTAAATTTTAAAATTCTTCAGTACCACGAAATAAAACGCGAAGAAGTATCCAAAAAGACGTCCCAAAAAACCTGCAACATCTTACTTTTGGAAACGAAAAGAGCAAGCATTCTATTTTTGTGAAAAAACTAAAACGGCAGGCTTAGAAATTAGGAAGGTCGTTCCCAAACAAAACGCGGTAAACGCTTCAAGAGGCAAATCTAACCTGTACAGCATCCAGTGAAGAAGATTAAGTCAGGTAGCAACCAGGAGAAGTTAAAAGGATGTCCTTCAGAGCTATGAAATTCCGTTTCTTGGAGTTTTTATCTTCGTTTCTCGGTATTTTGGTCAAAGCAACTTGTACTAGATTCAATAGTTTCTTGCACACAGTTTCCTAACCACTCGAGAAACATTTGGCAGGAAAGCCGCATCATAACCGCAGAGACTTTTTCCTTTGCCTTGTGATTTAGTTCTTCAATTCAACTATGTAGAGACTGCTTTTCACGGTGAACAGAAACTGCTCAGTTTTCATACATGACTTGGAGAGAGTGAATGAGTTTTCACGCTTGAATTCACATGTCAAATTTTCATCCAATAAAGTTGACGTAGCTTGATGCCTCCATTTGTCACGTAAAATACTGAAGCGTGACAGAAATTGTCACTTGTACATTATTAACAAGTAATCAAATGGTTTTTCCCGTGCAATTTGGAATAAATAGTAGCCTGCGAACAGGCTCCCGGTTCGGTTGGTTTAGGGCGAGATAGACGAGTGTAGTCTAGGACGAGCGGGACGAGCCGAGAGAGGTCTGGTGAAGAGGGACCGCGTCCCACTCGCTTCGCTCGCGAAGTCACGACGCTCCGATTCCCACTCGCTCGCCGAATTTTTTTTTTTCCGACCTCGCTGGGGGCCTGTTCGCAGGCTAAATAAATAGGCACTCGTAAATTTTTCAAAGACTACAAATTGCACTCGCCCTACGAGCTCGTGCAATTTTTTGTAATCTTTGAAAAATTGGCTCATGATGATTTATTCCCTAGCACTAGGGTTACCCTACCTGCTTGTAATGCATCAATCAATTCCAGCGGTGCCCCATCCCCACCCCCCCCAGGCAACCGTGGGGAATTTGATAACTTTGTCAGTCCCGGGGGTGGGGAATTAGCAAATTTTATCGCGGCCAGGGGGCTGGGCATTAGCATACCCCGGGGCGATCCCCCGGGCATTTGGCACACGTGTTTTCGAAAGATGGATGAGTTTATCAAGAAGGACGGGGCCTTTTATCAAAAACTGGCTGTCCGTCAGGGACTAGAAAAACCTGTCGATGTTTTTAAAGGTATTTTTTCTCAATTTTAGATATTTCTTCATTACTTGTAAGCATATAAATATAAGCGACAAGGTGAACTATATTTTGTTTATCACAAAACAATCACTGACGTGAACAATGCGTGATCGACTATTTCGCATTTAAAACTAGCCTAACAATTTTTAAATTCATGAAAGTGGAGTGAAAATACTGAAGGTTTGCAAATTTAAATGATGCGATCTTCAACACAGATCTTGCGAGCTTAAAATGCGATGCATCATCATTTAAAATGTCTTGATTCTTTACAGCGACAAGGTGAAAAACAAAAATATAAAAAAAAAGTTATAAAAATTTTGTTAAAAACAAAATATAAAGAAATAAATATAATCAGAATGAAATAGCACGTACTGTTGTCCTTGAAGTCTTTAATGCCATTTCATTAAAATACTGAACAGTTGACCGTTTTATTTACTGGTTAATAGAAAACTGCAGAAGTGTTGGAAGTCTTGGAAGGCGACGATCCAGGGGGCGGGCATTTGCCCTCCTTCTTCCTCCCCACCCCGGGGCATTTAGACAGCGTATGTGTCCCCACCCCGGGGAATTTGCCCATTTTTTTTTTTTTTTAAATACTAATGGCCGGGGGTTAGCCCGGGGGGGGGGGGGGGGGGGGTGGACACTGCTGGAATTGACTGATGCATAAACAGGGCCTAAATTTGGGGTGCTTTTGACCAAACTTGGTATCGTAACGAATTTGTGATTTTTTTGGCGTGTTTAAAAACTATTTCAGGAAAAATAAATCCACCACACTCCTTTGCTTATCACAGGCTATCTCTTAAAGGAATATGAAACATTTTGATTTCTTATCATGTGCCACGACTGGCGCTACCGTACTGGACATTCTCTCTTGAGAAATAAAACAAACATTAAAGGATCCTAGTCAGCCTCCGCCATTTTCGATGACATCGAAATTATTGATATAGCATGATGAATCGAATTCTTGTTTTACTTTAAGCTGTGTTCCTGAAGGTAGGATTAATTACCTTGAGTACTTTTACAGTGAATTTGTTCGTTTCGACAGGCTCCGAATAAAATATAATAGCGAAATTCACGCATGTAAACAATTAATATGGAACAAGGAAGAATATGCAAGACATTTAAAAAATAAAACAAACATTGAGCCCCGTTCCTGGAAGATCCTCTTAGATAATAAACTAAGCCTGAAAATATTCATTTCCACATTTTTTTAGAAAGGAACTACTAGAACAGCTAGAGAGGCTATATAAATCCTCACGATCGCTAAGAAATAACTTGTTCCATTTTATTAAGTTATTAATAAATATACCGTGACGTTTCTCCAGGGAAACGGGCTGGAGTACGATCTGACATGCACTATCGAGTTCTCCGCACTCCCTCGTGTCCAGGGGATCCAGAAGTTTATTTGCTGGGACAGGGATAGTTTAGCATTTTTAGTGATAGTTAATGAGTTTTTTCTACACTCCGGGTGTTCTCAACGCTACCGGGCCAGTTTTAGCCCTTTCTTCTCTCATTCTGGGCTTTTTAGAGAGTGTATTTGCGCTTCGCTGATCATGAATAATCAATGAATGTCACAGCAGTAAGACGTACTACAAATTTGTGTGTAGCGAAAAACCTGAAACAAAACGCTTTCCTGGGGCTTAAAATCAAGAATAACACAGGAGTGTCTCATTATTATTATTTTTTTAAATACAAGAGTGTGTAACAACATATGTTATCTCTGTCGTTGGAAACTCGAGAAGAAAAAACTGTCGGTCTAATTCAAAGTATGAAACTAAACCACCTGCTTGGTAATTAAGTTTTCCTTTCATGCTGCCAATGGTCATCCATTGACTGACATGTTTGAGAAGACGACAAGGCCTATAAAACGCGTTTGGATTTTTCCTGAGTTACTTTGGTAACAAGCAAACTTCAAAACCTCAGTATACTATAAAGCTTCGACATGGCAACACCATCTTTACAAGAAATGGAAAGCAGAAAACATTCGAAGAGTTAATTTGTTCGCTAGATTTAACTCCCGGGCTGCACGCACACTTCACTTATATTTCAATTTTGAATTCTATTTTGTCTGTCGCTGCATTTCTTGGGAATGTTCTGATCCTAATTGCTCTTCACAAGGAGTCTTCACTTCATCCGCCGTCAAAACTCTTACTCCGCTGCCTTGCAACAACTGATCTCTGTGTTGGTCTTATCTTAGAGCCTCTCGCCGTTATTTATTGGATGTCTATAGCGAATGAACGTTGGCATATTTGTCCTGTTCTATCAGTGGCAATTCGTGTAACAAGCTACATCTTGTTTGGAGTGTCGGTCTCAACTCTGACAGTAATAAGCGTGGACAGACTTCTCGCTCTGTTGTTAGGACTGAGATACAGACAAATTGTAACTTTAAAGCGAACTTACGTGAACGTTATTGCCATTTGGGTTGTGTGCACAGTCTTTTCAGCAATGCAATTTTGGAATCCCATGATAACCTTATGGTGCGGTATCATAGGAACATCTCTGTGTCTAGTAATCTCGAGCTTCTCTTACACAAAGATTTTCCTCACTCTCCGTCATCATCAAAATCAAGTACAAGACCACGTTCAACAACCGAACCAAACAAATCAACTGAACATGCCGCGATACAAAAAGGCAGTGTCTACTGCAATATGGCTGCAACTGACGCTAGTAGCTTGTTATCTACCTTATTGTGTAGTTGCGGCTAGCAGACCATCTTCAACTCTTACTTGGATGTATGTAGCCACTTTGCTTTTCTTAAACTCTTCATTAAACCCGATTCTTTACTGTTGGAAAATAAAAGAAGTCAGACAAGTAGCGAAGAACACAATAAGACAATTAGTTTGCAATTGTTTTTCGATTTAGATCCTGTAGACCACTACAATAGAAAGGGTTAATATTAATGTTAAAATTCTCGTTAACATTGCCTTCAAATTAAAAGTGGTCCTTATTCATGATAACATATCAGTTGGAAGTGTTTCTCTTGCAAAATGATAGCCATCGAGAATAGTAAGTTTACAACTGTGAATAATAATAATAAAAAAAAAACAATAATTTGCCATTTTTATCTGCGGTTCGGTACGGTATTTCATAGCTGAATAACGGAGATTTTAGGAGATGGGCGTTCAATTCTTGCACACAAAGTGAATACTTTTCTAGTACATAATGAGTCGGT
>JAHPZR010004244.1:0-27500 GCA_019787425.1 Platygyra sinensis
TACCGTGAATTGTTTCCGACGCGAGCGATTCTTTCGCGTGCGAAGGTGGGCTTTTGACTGCGGACTTTTTCCGAGGCGTCGTAGTATTCAAGAAGTCGTTCTTTCAGGCTTGATTTCGATCTGTCTTGTCCAAGTGCAAACGTAGAGCAAAACATCCTTAAGTCCTTGATGCTCAACTTTTTTACTAATTCCTTCGCCTCCGTCAAATTCTTAGGAACCAGAAATTCTTCTTGAACTTTCTTTGCCATGTTCTCGTATACTTGTTTCGGCCGGCGTAATAAACTCCACCAAATAGATAACCTCGCCCTGCTACCAATGTACGGGCCCAATAAACCGTTTCATACTTGGCAGATTCGACTTATCACTTTAATTCGGTCGTATTACGTAACGAATCTTCAAGCAGCAGAAGCACACACACGCGAAACTCAACAACTCCCATCCACACCCACTCGCACTAAATTTAAATGTTTTACAGTCTCTCGGGACGTCTAACTTCCCGCCCGTAACGCGTCAAATATTTGTCGGCTTCTTCAGTGGGTTTGGTTCTGGCTAATTTCAGTTACAGGTACCAGCATTTCAGCATCATAAGGATCTGTGCAGTTTACAGTTTTTTCCCACTGGTGCAAAGTCCTTTTTGGTACAGGTAGAATGGGGTCATCCACATACCTCTTATATTTTCTCGTAATGGGCCCTACAAAAATACAAGAATTGGTAAAAACGTACGAGTGCTTTTAATTGCTTGTCCACTCAGACATCGGGCTATATTTTGGTCTAAGAGGTTGGTTTGATTGTTAGAATATATCAAGGACGGGCCAGCTGGCTGTTAGCCTCCCACACAGATGTTCTTAGGCTTGTCACGCGTTCCTCCCAAGAACGTCTGTGTAGGAGGCTAGCCGGCTATGAGTAATGTTTACTTCATAGAAGCTATAATTGGATTTGAAAACTTGGACCCATGACTTACTTTTCAGGGCTATTAGTTTACACGGCGTTAACATTTTTTCGGTGTGCATTTATTGAAGTCACTCACGTCACGGCGCGAGCAAACACTTGCTAACACAATTATGTTGTCACTAAATTGATAGAAAAAATTTGAAATAAAGTTTAAGCTTACTTCAAGTTAAGATGTGATTTCAACCTTAATCAAAACTATAACAAAATTCTCGAACGTGGTTGGTCATCAGCAGCCTGATTTGAGCATTAATTGGACAGTTGCACACGTCATGCTTGTAATTGGACAGTACGCGCCATTTTGCGCTGCGCTGTTGCGGTGCACTTTGTTGAGTAAACTGCTGGGTTTTTCAGCATTCATAACGACTTTTTAAATCGTTCAGCGCTCAATCGATGCTTTGTTCGTTCCTCAAATTTTGTCATAGTTTTGATTAATTGGTAACAGGACATCGTGTCGTCCAATTTAGTCTGTAATCATACTTGTGATTAACAAATTGGACTCCCGCTTCGCGGTCGTCCATTTTGTTAATCACTTGTATGATTACAGACCGAATTGGACTCCACTCGGTCCTATTACCATTATAAATCAGCATGAATAAGGTCAATTTCAAGCAATCTTACAAACCTTTTCTATGAATTTTGTGTAGATGGAATTCAACTCTGTGTTGTTTAGATGACAGCTAGCATTCCATGGCACACCACGCACTCCCACTTTTGTTTTCCTTCAACGAGCATGTCCTTGTAGTATTCCTGCAGTACGTTTAGTGAGTGAGATGACGCTTTCAAGATTGGTGAAGCCATGATAATATTTGGTAAAGATAGAAACTCCGATCGATCCCGTGCAAAACCGCTCAAGGCGGTAGGAAATACGAAACTCAAAGGAGACCGAGTTCAAAGTCCCTCCAAATTTGATTCAAATGTGATCACTGATTGGTTAGGTAAGATGATATGCCTCCACCAAGCGCCAAGTTCAAGTTTGCATTTACTCCTGACAGTTGCTCGGACTTTCCCATTTACTGCTCGACATTTGCTCGGATGTGCACGTGCTGATTTCATAATCATTTGACTCTTCATTTTCGATCAGTAGCTTTGGCACAGTGGATTGTTGCAAAATGGGTAGATGAAAATAGCTGTACAGTGATCAGCAGTAAGGATGTCATGGACAAGGAGTATTGCACGGATAAAGAGATAATCATCGTTACAAGAAGCAAGGGCAAAGTTGAGTTGTATCAGGCAAAGGCTCTCTACAAATTTATATCTGGTAAGTTTAAGAACTGCAACTCAGTCTGATTTATTATGGGTGGGTTATCAGTCTTTAAACCTTTGAGATGCATATGCTAGGTTATTTCGGTTTGTCGAAGAAAGATCTTGCAGCTCGGTTAAATATATTTGAGTGTCTGGCGTTGAAATTGGCGCCCGCATTATAAGTAATAAATTATGCAAATTAACTTAATACGAACTGTGGAAGCATGAATTTCTGAATTCGTAAAGTAATATCGAACCCGATACATGTCTGCAGTTTGAAGACCTGGAAAATGTCGGATCACGGTGGAATGAACAAACAATTGCATGAAAAAAACCATAGACCTGACAGGTGCCAAAAAGCGGAAGGTGGTGGTAGCAAAAACTGCTGGAACAAAGCAAAACAAGACATGAAAGGAAAAGACAGCAAAAAAGAAAAAGGGAGTACCTTCCGAGGTAAAGTCTTTAAATTCATTTACAAGTGTGGGTTTACTGCACTTAGGTAAAACTTGCTCTTTGAGTCAATCATATAAAGATACAGAAGGGTACAACCATTTCTGTTTCAAGCCAGTATGAAAATATGAATAGTATCAGGCAAATTATCAATGGCATTGCCTTTGGGTGTACATCCTAAAACAGTAGTTTTCTTTATGCCAACATATATGATTGGTATATTTTGCAATTATTCCACCAGTGTGCATTGGATATGAGATGATAGATAGCCAACGTGGCGCATAGCGTGGAGTTGGCTATAATGATCTCATATCCAACAAGCTCAAGTGGAATAATTATTTTATTAAAAACGCCCAAAAATATAGAAAACAAGACTAAAATAAAATTTAAAATGCCCGAAAAAGTGAAAAATTGCTGGAACATGGTATCATGGCTCATAGTCCATGATGGCTAAGTCAATGAAACCTGCCAATAGCATTATCCAATGAGCCAGTTTTTAATAAGATAATTATTTATGTCTAAAAAGTATACTTAGTAAAAAATCTTTACTAGCCTGGGTGGTCCATTCAGCAGTGTGGCTGACATCCAGAGGGGCCCTGGACTAACAACTAATAATAATTTAAAAAAAATACTATCCTCTTACTAACCGAGCACGAGGGCTTAAATAATACTGGGGAATATTGGCCCAACGTCGTGGCAAAAATGACCGAGAGCCAATATTCCCCAGTGCGGCTTGAGCAAGCTAGGTTATTAGTAGTTTATTAAATGGCACTCGGGTCATGCTCGTTTTAAAATTGCTGGCTTTCGAAAACAAAAAGTACAAATCTTATGACCGTTTCCATGGAAATGGTCCATATGGCAAAACCAGACCGAGAAAGAACCAATCAGAACGCTCGGATTGACCACAAGACTGCCTTGCCACATAAGAAAAGATATTATGATGAATATTTAACATGCAAAATGAAATTGTAAGTAAAACACAGCATAAATTAAAAATATAAACAAGCATTAATTAGTTTATAAAAATCTAGCATCTATAAAATAATAACTAGATGCCTGGCCTAGTTCTCGTAATTTTGTCAGCAAGAGCCCATGAAAGTTTTGCATTTGTCAGGACTCACTGTATAAACTTTATAATGAACATTAAATGCATGCTTTCTGTTTTATGACCACATTTGTCATTTTAATTTTCCTCGTATAATTTATTAAGGCTTCTAAAGATGCCCAGAAGTCTGCTCAAGAAGAGCGCATCAAGGCTGTTATGGCAGCGAGGTCTTTAAAAATGTCGCAGGACACTGGATCCAGGCCATTTCAGAGTAGCCAACTTCAAAGTACATGTATGCAACAGCAACAACATCAGCAACAGCACCACCAACAACAACAGCAGCAGCAACAACAACAACATGATCCATTCTACTCAGTTCAACTCCCATTTCAACAACTGCATCCATCCCTGCAGAGCACTCATGAAAAATTTACACCACCTCCACCATCATTCAATTCCACACCACCAACTTCACTCTCATCCTTGCTCCAAGATGTCCGTTTAAGTACAAACCACTATGAAGCAGATGAATTTGACAGCTTTGAGCCCCTTAATTTAACAAGCACTCCAAAAGTTCCAGCAGCGGTACCTATGGAGAATTTTCAAGAGTTGCAAGAGGAGCTCTGCGTGCTAAAAACGCAGGTAGAAATACTACATGATGAAGTGCGCCAATTAAAGAGGAAAGTAAAGGTAAATTATAACTTTTATGGCATGAAATATCACTATTTTGAAATGTTTAACAAATCTTATAGGATGCAGATGAAGTAACATTTATCTGGAAATAATTATAAGAGAACTATCCTTAGAATATTGGAGGTTCAAATATGATCATTATCAAATAACAGCTTTAGATAAAATGTTTCGGATTAATTACCATCACACTTAGACACGAATGAGAAACTGGCTAGGGCAATCACAAAACTTTATTGATAACGTGCCGATAGACGAAAGAGACTCGTAGGTAGGGTGGGTTGGGGTCTTTCTTGCACGATTGACACAAGTTTGCGATAACACAACAGAGTCACGATATATACTACGATACTATTCAGCGGATGACCGCTGGGCAGAAAACTATGGTAATTACTATATTTGATCCAAGTATCAAAACTCTCAATTACCATCACACCTAGACACGAATGAGAAACTGGCTGGGGCAAACACAAAACTTTATTGGTAATGTGCGGATAGAAGAAAGAGACCCCAAAGCCAAGAAAAGAAAAAGGAGGTTATAGTGTGTGCCGTAGTTGGTTGGTGATGGAGTCGAGAATTTTTAACTTTGGGTCCTTTGATCGCTGGTTGTTAATAGCGTGTACGGTGGCTTCATTGTCGACCATAATTTTTATTACTAGCCCTTGAAGTTTGCTATGCCACATCTTCACAGCCACAAGAACGGTGAGCAGTTCCAGCTGGATGATATGGAGACGTTGTTGCATGACACCTGCTGGAAATTCGGAGTGGAAAAATTTCTTGAAGCAAACTGGCCCGAAGCCGGTAAGGCACGTGTCTTTGGCAAAAAGATGAGGATTGGAAACGACTATGTCGGACGGTATCACCGAGACGCCGTTAAAATGTTGCAGGAAAATTTTCCACCACTGCAGATCAGATCGTACTTCAGCAGGAATTGTAATCCGTGCTTTGCAACTTTGTGGAGCACCTTTCAGGGTGTTAATTAGCCGGCACATGAAAGCGCGTCCGGGGCGGACACACAAGGTCACAAATGATAACTTGCCAAGGAGTCACTGTAAATCTTTGCGTGTGCAAAATTGGACATTAGACCAAGAGTTCAGTTCTTCCTGTAGCTCATGGAGACAAAACAGGGGAACAGTTAAAATCATGCTGGCGGTGTTGATCTGTACTCCGAAACAAGTCATTTTGCAGCAGGGTGGGATGTCCTTATCTGGTGAAGCTTGCAAACCAAGCTCTGAAAAAATTCTATTCATGCACGCGAAGTCAGTGCGTGATGTTTCAGGTGTAGCGGTGCTGTAAAAGTCATCGATATATACATCAGCTAGGATACCATGATTGTTCAAAATGTGAGTAACTGCTTTGGTCGTGCGTTGGCAAGCCATTGTGGTGGATCGTAGACCAAAAGGTAAAGTCGTGTGAAAATAAAATGAGCCTGTAGATTTTGGTAGGACGGTTGTATTGCAATTAATAGGCCAGCCAAACTTTAGAAATTCAACCACAATCTTGTCGTACATGCTAAGGTATGATTCCCATGCCGAGAAATTAAAGTGTGAAAAAATTGGGATTCGCGCCCCTTGATAATTAGGAGCTCCTCAGCCGTAGGTGCAAACTCTGTCGACTAAGGAGACGGGGAGGGTTTGTCAATCTGGCGACTGTTTCATACCCTTTCCTCCTGTAGTAAGCGTTGGAATTGGATATTTGCACTTTTTACAGTGAAGCATGGGGTGGTCTGCACTCTCGCAAACATGACAGTGGTGGTGGTCTTTGTAAATGGCTTGGGTTTGGTCGCAAGAGCACTCCCCGGTGTAGTTCCATGTCTCGCATGACTTGTTCTGCTTCGTTCTGGTGGAACGGAACGTAGCTGTGTTAGATGCCATGTTACCAGGGGCACAGAGATCGAGGTGGGTGAAGAATGTTTGTGCACGTTTCCTGATTTTGTCATAGTCAGACCATTTGTGGACAGACTGATGAAAATTACGAACACTGGGCCAGCTGTAAGTAGTTGCTTTGTCCATGAGCAACTGTAAATGATTTAGCAGACAAGGTTTGGAGAGCTCTGGCTGTGTTTTCAGGTATTCTAAATAGCCACTAACAAACTCGCTCATTGACAATTGATCGAATTCCAACATACCTTTGCTGGAGCAAACGTAGTGGTTTGGTAATGTAGCTGACACCTTCTGGCGGGTCCGGAGTGTTTCCAAATTCGGAAAATTAGCTTGACCTGGAGTCAGAGGCGTAGAGGCTGCCAGATAATTTGTGAGAGGCAGATAAGGGCTTGCGTGCAGGCATTCAGGCGAGTTCTGAACTTGGGCTTAGCTGGGCGCGGTGTTCGTGGCCGATATTTTGGCTAGTTCCAACTGCGCTTTGGTGATCTCCAACTGCAGTTTGAGATTTTCCTGCTTTGTACGCTCGAGTTCTAGCTCAGAGGAGATGGTAGATGGCGCGATATCGTCGCTAATCTTAGCTTTCGTGGTTTTCTTGGACTTTTTCTTGGGCTGAGCCCCTTGTGTAGAGCCAATTTCCTGCTCTTCCATAAGGCGTGTTAGATTGTCCAAATTGTACTCACAGGCGGGATCTCTTGCTATCGCCATCGTTGAGGAGGGATGGTTGCGAGAACAGTCGAGGATAAAATAAAAGAGATTGACTCAACGGCAACCAGTCAGTCTTTCTTGCAAGATTGACATCCACTTTCTTGGAGTGCATTCACGTATCCCACAAATTAAGAGGCCATTTCAAGTTGCCTTTTCATTAGTTAACCTTAGTCTTTCAGAACAAGTCATGCTGCACAGCGATTCATATGGAAATGAGTTATGCTTTCATGTTTGTTGTCTTGCAAATCAAATTCATTTCTACATGAAAGGTTGTGCATAAGGACTCCTTCTGAAACAAAGTTAAATGGCAAGTCGGAAATGGCTTATTATTATTAATATGGCTCAGGATTTCTTTATTATCTTTATCAACAGGCACAAGTTAACACTGTGGGGTCCCTCTGGTACATGTACATCTCACAGTGCTACCCCTGGAGTTAGCCATGGTGAGGGACAACCTACAGAATCAGGGATGTACAATGGCTTCAGTAAGGTGAGGTATATATTTATATCGGCTTCTCAAGATTTTTCTTTTTTTCTTCGCTGTGCTACAAATCTTCCACATTAATATGTAACCAAACATATGAATGATATGATAAAGGAATTAGGCTCACTTAACATGAAAGCAGGATTTTTCCAGTCCACTGACAACTCACACCATTCAGTGACTTAGCCAGCAAAACCTTTTTTTTATTATTCTAAGTAGTCACTGAAATCAAATGAACTGACCACATTAGCCCAGACACACAATGATTGAATTTCCAGCAACATTTGATTTTCAACTCAATGAAGGACAGATTATTTCAACTAATATACTTAATCAAGGATCTTTTCCTTTTTAACTGTTTTTATGTGCACAATATATAAATAATGAGCTGGTCTTATTATTAATCCTTCCAGCAACTGGACCTACTTCCTGACAGTACGCTACATGATTTTGCCTACCAGGGTCCATTTGAGATTTTCTACCCAGTCTGGCAAATTGCCCCACTAACCAATAAGCTCCCTTCTTTCTTTGTTCATAACATGCCCTTGAAGAGATGGCAAAATGTTACTCAAAGCCAAGAGATGCCTTGAAAGCATTGCTAGCGAAACTCTTCACGGAGATAGAGCTTGCCTCCAGTTCTATTAAAGGGACAAACTGCAACCTTCAAAAGGGGAAGGAGAGAGGTGCCCTGAACCAACAAAGTGTTGCCATTACCTACTGTAAGTAATTAACACATTAGTCTTTAACCAGCGATAACTTATTAATGATCCAGAAGTGTAATTCTTTATTCATACTACATATGGATAAAGGAACTGTGACAGCTGCTGATTAAATAACACAAGATAATTAGACATTTGAAAAATACATTTTTGCCGAAAAAAAAAAATATTTACTTTGTAATTCCAGGCATCATGAAAGAGCAGTTCCATGCTCACCAAGATGCAGTTAACCTTATGATCAAAGGACAGCAGAAGCAATTTAGGAAAAAACTGCTGTCATCAACTGCATCACAAAATTGTTAATCATTATTTATTATTTAGGATCAATTATTTTGTTTTCAGGTTAAATATTAAATTTTTACAATCATGTATATTCCGATTTTACAAACAGACAATCAAAAAATAGGTCATATTATAATTTTTTTTAAATTAGGTATAAGGCTCTGTATTGTACATATGAAAATAAGAGATAATATTAAAAAGATTTTCAATTCTATTGCTACTCTCAGTTTGTTTTGAAGTTATTGTGACTTAATACCAGGGAAACTGCAGCAAGGGAATTGTCTGAGGAAAATTTGATTTGATTAATTGACGCTGTGACTGGGATCAATGTCATACCTGCACATCGAAATATTTGATTGAATTTCAACAAAGCTTTCCTGGGAATTCCTTGGAGTTCCTAAGAGATCTGGACAATTCTCAACAATTTTTGGAAACTCCCAAGAAATCTCCGGAATTTGCTAGAAGTCTTGTGAATTCTCAAGAATTCGGGACATTTTTAGTGGCTAAATTTGGTTCTCGCGAATTCTCGGGAAATCTCGTGAATTTCAAAATAACTTCTACCTCTTGCAGACTGTCGAGAAGTCTTTGGAATTGCCGTGAAAATATAGTGCAAATTAACGCGAAAGAATGCAAGGTTTTTCCCAAGAATTCTCGGAATAAGATTTTCGGGATATGTCAGTTTTTCTAGAGAAATCTCGAGATTTCTCTGCACTTTTTTGTACGGGTAAGGCCACAACTGTGTATCTCCAGACTTCAGTTTCGTGTCTTCATCATATGCATGACCACAGCTGTATGCTTCCTCTTCTGCGTAAAAAGCCCAATTATTTTGCCACACTGTAGTAGTAAAATAGCTTGGGATAACTATGCAACTATCCAAATGATATCTGAGTACTTTCCAGCTAGTGGCAGGTCTCTAAATTGTGTAGAAAAGCCTTGTGGAATTAACATGCCACAATCAGCCATATTGAATTTTAATCCTGCTAGACTCTGGGAACTAGTGCTATGACCCATGATGCCACACTGTTAAATTCGCGGTTGATTTCAACGGTCATGTATGCTAGCATGCAGTTCTTACCAATGATTACAGTAAAAGTTACAGGGCAAAGAAAACGCGAGGAAATGATGTTTAAAAGCAACAACATCTGGATCTTTTGGCTCTGGGAAGAATTGTAAGTATGAAGAATCGCAAGCCTTCTGGATTAGGACTTGAAAAAGGGTTTCTGATGATCTGTACTTCAATGATTTAAAACTAAGCTCAATCATAGTTAACGGCTATGGCTCGATCTTGGCAATGGCAAAATTATTTTACCGTATTGCTCCAGGTAGTTTTGATCTTTGTCTTTGTTCCTGTCCATTTCAGCTTTTATGAGTTATACAATCAAAAGTCAGACCAAAACAAGTTGAAAGCTTGTCAAAGAACTTGATCTGAAATCATGGTTCTATATATTATGCATGAGCAATTGCTTTATTGAAGCTTTACATATACATGTAGCCTTTTAAGCAGTGAAACTGAACTGATTTTAATCACATGCTGCTGGGTGTTTTTGTTGTAGTTATTGAAGCACAGAAGCTTGAAGTATGCATTCACAAACAGAGCTACATGGTTGAAAGGCAAACATTCCAACTTTGAATTTGAAGCTAAATTATATTAAGAAAATGTTAGTAAGCTTTTATATATTGAATGTTATATCAGAGAAACCTTTAAATTTAGGAATTAAAATTATTCTTGAACAAAACAAGATATTTCAGCTGGTCTATCTTTAACCTCCTTTACATGACAAAATGGGATGATATAAAGTTTTGTAAGTGCAATGAAGGTTAATGTTGGCAGGTCATTGTCTTTTGTTGCAGTTATATTTTAATATTTAAATTGTTGTTTCTCTCATGTTTTTTTTTATAAATTCTGGGCTTTTGACACATCTTTTTATGTATCAGGTAATTGTATGACTTGATTTTACATTTTATGATGAAACAAATTGTAATGATGATAGATATATGCATATCAAAATGACTGGAACAAAAGTACTGGGGATATTTAGTTTGAGTGAATGGATTATCAATGGGATTTTCATGGGTTGCAGCAGTAATGATTTATCCCATGGAATTAACAGGGAGTTGAATTTCATGGACCATAAAAATACCATGAAAAGGTAATTAAATTAGTGTGAAATTTTTCATGGGCCATTAAAAATTACCCATTAAGGGGTTTTTCATGGACCATGAATTTTACCTACCATTAAAATTCCATAAAACTTACACCATGAAAATCTAGTGGTAATTTCTATGGTGTGTTTTCCAAAAACATGAAAATCCCATTAAATTACATTTCACGACCCCATAAAATTTAATGGTATTTTCATGGATTTTTAATGAATTTGATTTGAAAATGAAAATTTCATGGGCCATTAACTGGGAATTTTTAAGGGCAATTTCATGGGAATTTCACAGGATTTATAATGCTTTTTTCATGGGATTTCCATGGGAGAAAAACCCATGAATTAAACCATGAAAAACCTGTTAAAATTACATAAAAAATCATGTGATTTTCCCATTAAAATTTTCACAAGATTTTAATGGGTTTTGGTTTCATAGTGTAAGTTAAAGCAAAAATATCAAACTGAATTGTATTTAGCTCGAAAGAATGCTACTCTAGACAATTTTATTCGAAAGTGGTTATTCAATCCTCTGGCGCTTAAATTTTGAAGGAGTATCCATTGCCAAATGTATTTTTTGTTTGTCATGCCCTGTTCCTTTAGAATTTAGTGTTATAAATTTTGCTTAGCCTTTGTTTTGTGGTTGTGCATGTGTGTGTGTTGCATGTTTTAGCAATGCCTGTAATTAATCTTTTTTTGAAATGGTATGTAACGGTGTAAACAAATAAATAAATAAACATGAAAACCAAAAAAAAAACAACTTAGTTAAAAACTTATAGTTTGGTATAAAGTATTTCAGAAATTATTAGCAGAAGAACATGGTTTGATTGCATGATAATAAAAATATTAACTTGGCGGGATTCGATTCAGAAGGTTTACAAGGTCACTTTTTCATTGTTTGTGCCACAAGTGTATAATATCCATAGTAGCAATTTCAAATAATAGTGATAGTTCAATAACATTACACCCCAAAAGCCTTGAAATAATTTTTATTAACCCATTGACCCCTGTGCCGGCTGTAACCAGCCATGCGAAAGCCCACCCCCAATTTCCTGTGCCAGCCGTAACCGGCCGTAAAAAAGCATGTGAGGACAATTGCCTTTCCTACCCACCCTGAAGACACTTTGGTTCCCCTATTGTTCTATCACTGTTAAGGACAAACCAATGAGAATGGACTTACTGAGCATATTTTTGGAGGACATTAGGGGTCCTAGAAAGACGGTTTTTTTGTCTTGAAATCATGCGCTCGAAAAGTGCAGTAATCATGGCGTGTTGCAGCCCAAATCTACAAACTTCCAGGGTCTTGTTTTCATTCCTAAAATGGACAAATTACTTCTTTGGCACTTAAAATAGAAAGGAAAACATAAATAGATGTTTAGGTGGCCTCAGAATGGAAGATCAAGGTGAACGGAGCCTTCAAACCTTTTTGGTGAATAATTTTTCCTTCAACCGCGGCGAGAACAAGACGATCAGTGCTCTTTCAAGTGAATTTTGAATACAGATCGTGGATTTAAGGCAGCTGCCTGGACTTGAGAAAACAAAAATGGTAATGTACAGTATTAGTTCAAAGTTGAATTCAGCTTTTAGCATGATAGGCGAAGCCACAGCTGATAAAATAACTGCAAAACTTGTGGGGAAAAACTCACACTTTGGCTTTTAAATGAATAATTAAATTCGAACCCGTGGCCGTGCAGGAAATCACGTTTGTAAAATTTTGAACATTTTTGTGCTTTTAGATAGGTTTTTTGCCTCATCTTGAATTAACATGTATTGCTATTGAACTTCCTGTTACGTTTCTTTCAAATGCTTGCCTTTATTTCGAAATTTTAGGTCTTAACAGTGAGTAGTATTTTGGCACGCCGGATTTCGGCATATTTAATTTATGGCAACCCCGTGGTTTGTTTGTTCAGTGTATTCGCTTCCCTCAAATGTATTTTTTTGAGTCTTGTCCAGCTTCTACAGAACTCCTAAGGATAGAACTAAGTTGGTACTACATTTACACAGTTGAAAAACAATTTATATTAAAATAATCGCCATGTTTTTGTCCTCTTTTTGATGTACAACTTTCATCTTTCTCTCGCTGCGCTGAATTATTTCCTCGGGCGGCGAAAAGATTTTCAGATTTCTTCTTTTTGAATTGGTTTTCCGTGTGTTTTTTTGCCTTTATTTTCTGGTGTTTTCTTAAATGTTATCCATTTTTGTAAAAGAATGAAAATTCTGTGGTATTCGGTTTCGTTTTGTCCTCTGAAGTAAAAAAATTAACTCATTTTTGCGTATTCAATTTTCTCGCCATTTTCACACGGTAAAGAAAAAAAATATAATTTCTTGTTTCTTACAAGTTATACACATCAAGTTGAGTTCTTTTTGTTGATATTTTTTAATATTTTGGCCGTTCATTTATTGAACTTTAAATAAACGAAGTCGTGAAACCTGATCTTGTGTCTGTGGTTACTGCGCATATGGTTTATTTTTGTGCTTTCGCTTGCTCTGAAATATTTCAAACAACCGCCAGGAAATCTGGGGTGGGTCGCAAACAGTTTGATGCAGGAGTCAATGGGTTAAAGTGATTCCAATAAAAGAATTTTGAAATTCTCACTCACTATTAATTTTTTGCACATGCTGTTGAAAATAATCTCTAGTAAAATGCAGCATTTTTCCAGGCTAATTTTAATATTAACAAATAGAAGATGATTTACTACAAAATATATATTTATAATAAATTGGTTCTGATTTTTGGACAAACACCTTTGTTACAGTTAAAGATGGTTGAAACAGAAATAAAGATATACCAAAAAAAATTGTTTCCAGGTTTACTTACTCTTCAGTAAATATGTAAGTATCTTATGCTAATGTTTTGTTCTTCACAAAGAAGCAATTAAACTGTTCCACATGTTATCTAAAACCCTGGACAAAACCAGTCAAAACAAAGGAAATGTGATTTTTTTATATACAAAATTTGTTGACTACCTGAAAGAAAGATTTGATGGGTAGGTTCTAAAATATTTAATCACCCCATACACATTCAATTTTAACAACCTGGATGGGATAATGACTGTGATTCGGTCTGATTGGCATGGTCAATAAAATGCGAATTGTTTATAATCAACAGTTTGCACTTCCCTCCCTCATGTTTTATAAGCATGTTCATATTGGCATATCAGAAATGGGCTCATCCTCGGTGTAAAAACCTGTGACACTCACCAGTGACATAAAAATAAGAAAACAAGAGGTCAACATAATAGACCCTGACCCTAACAATAGCTACAAGGCAAAGAAAAACTTCACAGGTTTTTACACTGAGGTAAACCCCAGAAATGCAACTGGTTCCAATCTTGGCATTCCAAGTCCATCAGACTTGGGATCAGCTACAAATGCTACATCTTATCCAAATTTTACAAATAGGTTTAGAAGTTGAGTTTGTTCAGTTCTGCAGACTTACTGTACTACACAGATTTTATAGGCATGACCAGGGGGAAGGGGAGAAAAGGTAAAAAGAGGGAGACTGGCTAAGAGGGCCGGGAAAATCGACTATAACAAACCCCTTTTGTTCATTTTTGCAGCCACTAGCAGCTGACACATACTGATTCCCCAAACTTACAATCAGTAACACATTAACTAGTATAGAGCTGCATTCTGGTACGTGCCCTTTTCAGTAATTGAATATTCTGATTAGCAGTGATCTTGACAGATGACATAATAGGATTAGGGTGAAACTGATGGGCAGAAGAAAAAATGGGGTTGTTATAGCAGGCATTCCCCTCCCTTTTTTTCCCTCTCCCCCTTCCCTTTCCCGTCTCTGTAGTTCCAGTAAATACAAAACTAGAATTTCCTAAGTGATTTGCAATGCACAACAAAAAAAAATCTAGAACTATACATCACACATATTCATGTCTAATTTCCTGATTACATTTCTTAGATTTGGAAATATACATGTATGCAATCAGATTAGCATTTTTCAATGTAATGGAAATAGTCCAGTTTCGAATTCACCATGACCGCTGAATAAAAGCACTGACAACGCATTTGTACAGGGTTAGCCTCTGTATCACCCACTAATGTAATAATCAACCACTAATGTAATACTAACCACTAGTGTAATAAAAATCAACCACAAATGTAACACTAACCACTATTGTAATAAAAAAGTTAACCACTAATGTAATATTTTTTTAACCACTAATGTAATAAAGGAGCTAATCATTAATGTAATACTCTTTTAACCCCTAATGTAATAAACATCCAAAGAGTAGAGAGTTCATCTTATTTGTTACAGTATTGTTTGTAAGTTCAATACCGTCCATAGTATGTCATCATAGATGGCATAACCAAGTAAAAATTAGTTAAATCAATCTCTTTAATAAAACTTCAATGTCTGCCTAGGCCCCCAAAACACACAACGCGTGGCATACAAGACACAAGACTAGACGTCTAGACTTTGTAACTTATGTTTTCGGATATTTTTTTTAACATCGGTATGTTTTTTTTCCCAGACGGAACGCCAAAGCTTAATTAAATTCTATCGCTTAAGGTGTTACTTGTGTTTTATTTATGAGGCAAGCTGAGTCTGAAAGTGTGAAACCTCTAGGCGTAACAATAGACAGTAGACTTATCCGCAGCGAATATTAGAAAGCCAGTTAGAGAATTAGTGTGCTGATTAGTTAAACCGGTTTTCACATGAGCGTTTTCAACCAATTACTGCACCATTTTAAACCATAAAGGAAACTGAGTTTGTTTGTGATTTCACTAGTAAGTTTTAGCAGCGTGAATGTTAGCCTTTGGTAAAGTTAAGACAATTTTGATTGACTCACAAATTACATTCAAATTTCGTTGACCTGAAGAGCACAACAAAGGAGTGTCAAAGTGCAGATACTTTGATTACACTCAACTGGGTTTAGAATTATTTTATTACAAGGCAATTTATTACGGCCACCTCTCCACAGCTGGAATGGTTGCTAAAGTGCATCCCAATTGCCGAAATAACCTTTCAACAACAGCCAGTTAATGGGAGTAGGGGGAGTTAAAGGGAGATTAAATTGACATGTAAAAAAAAATTTGGAACACCACCAGACAGTTGAACACCCCCGAAATTAAAGGGCAACCCAGGTTGGTGGGCAACTGTTTGTTGTACGTCTACCAATTTCTAACTTCAAAGTCTAGTTTTAGAACAACATCAAATCATCAAAATGTCCTATTTCCATAAATTTTACTTATCCCTTGAGAATCACTATTTATCCCCAAAACATAGATATGTGGGAAAAGAAGACAGATTTGTGACTGGTTGAAACATGAACGAGATATATTTGAATTTAAACCATAATACCCAGCTAAAATACGGCCTGCATGCGAACCCCCGCCTTAATCAGAAATAAAGTGCATTCATTTGTTCGTTACGTCACTTACAATATAAAGTAAAGTTATTTACATGTCCAGCAATAAAATAGTCAAAAGAATAAAACTTAGCTATACTTTGTTAAGGTATCACCAATGAAGACTGCCAGATAATGAGGTACATCAGGAACAAGACTTTACTCGTGAACACATGTACATTTACAAGATGGCAGAGCACTAATGATGCAACCCGAACTAGACCCAGTCCCTTAGCGTATGATCGCACATACTGTGACATAGCCCTCCCATACAAAACAAAAACTATAGCAACTCAACAAAGGACTACAACTGAATGTATAAATTCCTAAAGTCTCAAAAAATGTTTCATAAACTGGGAACCCCATACAAAGTCTTTCACAACGAAGTTGTCCATCTGCAGTCAATATCTAGAAAGGCAATATCTGTGATCCTCTGAGACTCGAAAGAGTATGAAAAAAGCTGAACTTGAACAACATGCTATTGATTGGAACCAAAGTCACATGGTTACAAAATGGGATCAAAGTTAAACTAGGTTATTCAGTAAAGCGAGTGGGTCTGATAACTGCACGTCCACTCCTGGTCCGGTATGTTCCCGAGCTCTGATTGCCACTGGGGGTTCCTGGACTGGCAACGATATCTCGTGAAGGGTTGGGCGCTGAGTTGTGAGATGTCCCGATAGGCTCTGGAACATTATGGAGCTCTTCAGTTGAGTGTTCACCAGACTCCACAGTTGCAGGCTCGTCCAAGGGTTCTGTTGTAATCACTTCTGTGCTTGCTGGGTGAAGGTGTCGTCTATTTCGACGAAGTACTGAACCGGATTGGGTCTTCACCTCATATGAACGGGGTTCTGGTCTCGTACAGCTTATAGTACCTGGGTGCCATTTCTTAGTTGCTTGGTCCTGTACATGAGTTGCACTCCTATCATGGTAGTACTTCATTCGCTGTTGGCGTTCTGTTAGCCAGTATCTGATTTCCTACTCTGATGGGAAGGTTAGATTGGAGCTTGCGCTGGTAAAGTAATTCAGCTGGGGACGGAAGCTGTGAGTCAACAGGGGTGGATCTTAGACAGAGCAATGACATGTGTGGGTCCTGTCCAGATTTCTTAGCCTTGTCTAAAGTGTGTTTGACAGTCTGAACTTGTCGTTCAATGAATCCATTGGATTGTGGGTATCGTGGACTTGACGTAATATGCTGGAAACCCCATTCCTTGGAGAATTCCTTGTAGCTTTTGCGTCATAATGTGGGCCATTGTCTGATATTATGACTTCTGGTACTCCTTGTTCTGAGAACACACATTTTGTAAGATTGACAACGGTGCTGCCTGTGGACTGTCCACGTGGTACTTTCTTGATAATTGGAAACTTGGAGTTATAGTCACACAGGAGTAGATATTCATCCCCATCCCATGAGAACAAATCGGTTCCAATAACTTGCCATGGCCTTGTGGGTACTTCGTGTGACTCTAATGGCTCTTTGGCTTGTGTGTTCTGACTTTCTTGGCAAACTTCACATTTTTGCACTCTGGTCTCAATGTCCTTGTTGATATCTGGCCAAAAAACACATGACCTTGCTCATAGCTGGCACTTTTTAACACCTTGGTGGGCCTGGAGAATTAGGCCATTTTCAATTGACAGTTCATCTCGATATGCCCATTACTTCCTCAAAAGGGCTGGAACTTGCTTTTGTTTCTCAGGCCATCCAAAGTACATGGTTTCTCGAAGAGCTGAAAGTTCAGGATCTGATGAGGTGTCTTGTCTGAGGGTGTCCAGTCTGGCATCAGAGAATTGCACCAGGCACACTTCCTGTAGGTTCAACGATTCTTCACTGGGTAAGGGATTGAGTCTTGACATTGGGTCAGCGAGGAGCATTTCAGTTCCAGGTTCGTATTCGATTGTCATATCATATCCTTGTATCCTGAGCAGCATTCCCTGAAGTCTTGGGGGTGCAGCTGTTAAATTCTTCAAATGAATCATTTTGAGGGGCTTGTGATCTGACTCCACTGTGAATGTCTTGCCAAATATGTAGGAGTGAAATTTCTCGCAAGCATCTCACGCTCAATATTTGCGTAACATTTCTCGGTGTCTGTGAGTGCCCTGGATGCGAATGCAATAACCTTGCCTGCTTGCACTAGCGCACTTCCGAGACCTCAAAGAGATGCGTCTACCTGGATGACCGTTTCTTTGTCAGGATCAAAGTATGTTAATGACACCTCATGGCAGATTGACTGCTTGATGTTATCGAAAGCTGTCTTGTGGGAAGGAGACCACTGGAAGTCAGTGTCTTTCTAAGGAGGTTCCTCAGAGGCTCTGACATAGCAGACAGATTCGAGATGAAAGGGGCCATGTAAGTTACTATGCCAAGGAAGGTTTGGAGTTCCTGGGTGTCCTGCGGCTCCTGTATGGCCCTGATCGCTTCCACCTTTTCTGGGTCAGGATGTACTCCTTGTGAGTCAAATAACATGCCAAAGAATGTGATCTTGCTTTCCTTGATATGGCATTTGTCCAAGGTGAAAACAAGTCCATGCTGCTGCTCGACTAACATTAGGTTGTGCAGGTTTGCATCATGCTCTTTCTCCGTCGGGCCATGTACTGCAATGTCATCTGCAATGCTAACTGCTCCGGTGCATTTCTCAAGAATAAAGTCCATCTTCTGTTGGAAAACATCTTGGCTAACACACAATCCAAAAGGAAGACGGGTAAATCTGAATCTCCCAAATGGGCTGTTGAAAGTTGTAAGGTAAGAGGACTCTTCATCCAGCACTACAGACCAATAACCATGGCGGCCATCCAGCTTTGAAAATACTGTGCTACCTTTGAATTTGTGAGTGATCTCTTTAAGGGTTGGTGTGTGATGATGGCTTCTTTTGACAGCTCGGTTAAGATCCTTGGGATCAAGGCATATACGCCATCTCCCATTGGACTTTTGAGAGTAAGCCACACTTGAAACCCAGTCAGTGGGCTCAGTCACTGGTTGAATCACTCCTAGATTGACCATTTCGTCAAGTTCCTTCTTGATATCATCTGCTATGTGAATTGGGCACTTCCTTGGGGCATGCACTACAGGTGGTACATCTGGGTCTGTGACAATGTGGTATTCTCCTTGGAATTTGCCAATACCATTAAATCGATCAGGATACAACAGTTGAAGGTCACTTTTGTCCTTAATTGTGGGGTAGGGCATCTGGGTGGTGCTTATACCACAATGCAGTTTCACTAATTGAAGTTCACAAGAAGTGGGTAAGCCACATATGGCCGAGCCATTGACATCAGCAACATAAAACCTTGCATTAGTTTCATTACCACCATATGAGCACTTGATAGAACAGACTCCATGTCGTAGTATTGGTGTGCCATTGTATGCAGTCAGTTTGGTCTGAGTAGGTATTGTGGCTGTTGGAAGGCCATTATCATCTACATGTGCTGGAAACATCTTTCTGTAAATTCGCAAGGGCAAAATATTTCCTTGTGCACCAGTATCCACTTTCATTTTGAGCATAGGCTTAGGATGATTAATGTTAGGAAGTTCAACTTGAACTTTTGCAAAGGCTTCATCTCTTGTTGGATCAACAGCAGAGCTGTCAATCTGGATGGACTCGAATAATAGCTCATCAGAATCAGAATTTGACTCCTCCACAACATGTATCCTATTCTGATTGGATTTGCCCTGTGGATTTCTACTATCAGGTGGTGGTCGAGGTGGTGGCTTGTTTTTTCGGTCCTGTGTCTGTTTACTTCTACAAACTTGTTCCCAGTGGTTCCATTGATTACATTTCCTGCATCTTGTGCCTTGTGCTGGACATTTTTTTCCATGGGTAAGCCCACATTTTCCACATTGGGGGTTTTGATTTTCTTTGATAGCATCAATGTTGGTTTCACGGCTACGGACTGATGCACCTTGTTGCTCAAGAGATTTCATGTCATTAACTGTGGCTTCTCTTTTTCTAGCAATGTCCATTGCCTTGTCGAGCTTCAATTTGTTATCTTTTCCCAAGAGGGCCTCCTGCACCTTGGGTTCTCTGGTACCAATAATCAGTTCCTCAATTAGACAATCCTCCATTTTGACTTTGCTAAACCGGCACTTCTGAGCTTGTATTTTACATCTGGCCATGAACGAATCCACTGATTCATCAGCAGACTGTCTGAAACCTTGTAACTGGTATCGAGCGATGCGAAAGTTCAACTTACATTCCCTATATGTTGCGAACTTGTCAAAAATCACGTCAAGTTTCTGTTTTTCTTTGTCGCTAAGTTCAAAAGAGTTGAAAATCTTTCGGCCTTCTTCGCCAATCCACAGTAACACATATGTTGCCTTGACTTTCTCTTCTTTCTGGTTTAAAGGCCCGTCAAAAATCAGCTGACAATATTGTTTGAAACTTTTAAATGCTGTGGGTAGGTCAGACCCATTCCAATCCATCTGAGGCGGCTGAATTCCCAAGAGCTCGCCCATACTTGTGTACAAGGTGTCGGCCAGTAGTACTATCAAAATACTTGGCTGCATGCTACGAAGGGTTGACTAATTTGAATCCTCGTGCATCGGGTTCATGTCGCTACTCCAGTCATCAAAATCTCACTGGGCATATTCAACTATCCCACTGCTGCCACCATGTTAAGGTATCACTAATCAAGACTGCCAGATAATGAGGCAAATCACGAACAAGACTTAACTCGTGAACACATGAACACTTACAAGATGGCGGAGCGCTAATGATGCAACCCGAACTAGACCCATCCCTCAGCGTATGATCGCGCATACTGTGACATACTTATTTACAAGTTTTCATTAAACTTAGGAAACATGTCAGGGAGGAGCTGATTCCAACCTTTAGCAGTTCTTGGGAAGAACGAAAACTTAAACCATCAATCCTTCTTGCAATAAGGTTCAACAAACTTTAGCCTATCATGTTGTACTGCTCCTAGTGCGAGTCTTACTGTTAAAATATGATAAAATTTAATTAAACAACTTCCCTTTTTTATTACCGATCCATAATCAGAGTCCGTGTTGCCGAGGAAATATTACATAAAAAAGCAATAGCTTATTTATTACATTAGCGGTTAAAAGAGTATTACATTAGTGGTTAAAAATTTATTACATTAGTGGTTAGCTTTTTTATTACATGAGTGGTTGATTTTTATTACTTTAGTGGTTAGTATTACATTAGTAGTTGGTTATTACATTAGTGGGTGATACAGCCTCGACCTGAAAAAAATGTTCATAAATACTGGCGGGGAGGTGCCACAAATTTGAATATTAAACAATACACAGAGCTGTAAACAGGTCATCTTCTCACTGGAATTTGTGAATATTTTACTTTAGGTCGAGGCTAACCCTGTGCAAATGTGTTGTCAGTGCTTGTATTCAGCGGTCATGGCGAATTCGAAACTGGACTATTGAGAAGTTTTCCGGAATGTCATATCTAAGGAATTGTACTGTCAACCAAACTATGAGAACCAATTCACCCTCACCTGCTCGTTTAACAAGGCCTTATAAACTCTATTGTCATTCAGAAAAGAAATTACCTTTCCAGAAATTTGAGCTTGAGACTTGAGATGAATTCCAGAGTAATCAATGCAATGACATCAATATCAATATCACTGCCACCTATAATTAATGAGGACTGTACAATCTGGATAAGGGCTAGTTCTTCAAGAAGTGTCCATCTGTTAATAACACCCTTCAAGCAGGGTCTTTTAAGTAGAAAGTGTTTTCCGAACATGCTCTCTGTTGTCATTCCCTGTGGTTATTGTTTTCTTTTACTTGTTTCAGATGAAAAACTCTTGCACTCTGTTTTTGCCTTTTTTCCAAATGGGTTTTCGCACCCTACACATTGGCAATTATCATTACAACCTTTCACACTTTGAAAACATTTGCATCTTTTTTTGAAGTTTTCACAAGAAGTGATGTTGTATTCTTTTTCTCTTGCGCCTTGACCACAACGACAAGATTCAGGATCGGTAGGTATACTGTTGACTGAACATGATTTTGTTTCAGTAGCCACTGAGTGGCTTGTACTCTGTGCTACAGCATCATAGTGACCCTCATCTGAATGATCAAATGCGACAAAGATTGGTAGCCACTGAAGAGTTTCCCTTGGAGTAACTGGGACAACTGACATACTTTCCACTTGTGTGATTACTACAATTAGAAGACTGAGTAAATTTGCCATTGCAAGTGCCATGCAATTGCCTAACTCTGATACAAAATAACCATCATTTAGAAATAAGGATGCTTCATGGTCTTATGCATGTCCAACACCAATGAAGGGCTGGTAATCCTCTGGGTGAGAGATCCACTCATGTGCTATTAATTCTTGCAGCTTATGGCTCATTTCATTTGTGTCTTTGCAGTTCATCAGTCCAAGTGACTCCAGATGGCTGGCTAAATCATTTGATATTGTTTTGTTTGGGATAATGCTAATGAGTATTGCATATGCAATAGACAGGAAGAAACAGTTACCATTTGGTAAAACATTAACACGAACCATGTTGAAATTCGATAGAACATTATCAAGTCTGGAGGACTCTTTGTTGCTAACTAGACCAGAGTGAAAGAGTGTCAAGCTACTTTTTGTAAAGAACAAAAAGTTTGGATTAAACCACTGGCCAAGTGATTGAATTTGGTCACAAAGCTCTGCCATACACTTTGCTGACTTAATAACTTTATGCTGCTGCTGTTTGCTCAAATTAGGAAAGGGTGGTGGTGAGCTGTCTTTGGCAATACTGGGTTCATCTTCATCTGAAGATATGTTTGATGACACAACATCTAAAAAGTTATTTAATTGTTCCATAATTTCACCATGAGTGTTTTCTTGTCCATGGTCACTACAATATGAAGCTAAGCCAAAGTCTCCAGTTGTTGGTAGGACCACATCTTGAACAGTTATTCCAAAATGATGATTGCCAGTTCGTTCTTGATTGCTTTCCAACTGTTCAAAATGTGATTCAATTGGGTGGAGTCACACTTATTCTTCGTTGGTCTTCAGTTGCTGTTATTTTCTTTTCATTCCATATATAAAAGAAGATGCCAAGAAGTACTAATGCAAATTGGATTCCAATTCTTGACTTCCTCAGAGTCTTGTTAAGAACTTTGTGAATTCCTGTATTCCTTCTAGTACCTCCAGAAGGAGGAATATCTCACAAACAACCCTTTCGGACATGAACTAACAATTTCTCAATTTCATTGATAGCACTCGGGGGGATAACGTTTGTTCCTTCGTATTCTACAGATTTCCACTGTATAAGAAAGTTATCAATGTTTTTCTCAATACTACTTGCCAATGGAATTGGCTTTGATCTTCTCATTCTCAAACTCATTAATTAGCAGCTCTTACCCAACCAGAGCATCTTATTTTGGTCAGGTGGATGAGTTTAGAAACCCAATGAAAAACGAGTTGAAAACACGGCCTTGAAAGAAACCCGTGTTTGAAACGATTTCTTAATCTGCATATTCATAAAGCAACAAAAACATGTTGCGATTAACAACTTTATTTAATCACACTTTTCACGAAACAAACTCTAAACCTAAATTATTTACTGCTAACGTTGAATGCAACGGTACAGTTGTTAAACTACCCAATACAGAAAAGCCCATTCTTTATCTAAATTTGAATTCTGGCTTGATGGTGGCGACCTCGTGTTTTGGTTCACTTTCAACCTTGCTGTACACTTCCGACCTAAATTGGCACTGAGGTTAGAAATTTTATCAGACAAATGCACACGTTATCTCGGAATTGTGCTGGACACACACTTTTCCTCTTCTTCGCTAGTTTTAGGAGGTCTAAATCTGCACTTTGCCATTTGCTCTGTGAAGCAATGTGTTCGCTGGGAGCTGACAAACAGCTAGGTAACAATGTGACATCAGTTGATGAATATTCAAAAATTATCACAGCCCAGCAATTAGGTGATAGGAACATGCACATCATGCACATTGTTTTGAGGATCATGCACATTTCACGTCTCCAATATAATAGTTGAATTGGGAAATCTTATTCAAATGATAATTTAAACTAATTTTCTTTGTTGGAGAAGTAATTTCAAAAACTCGTGCTTCGGGTTTCATCAGATTTCCAAACGCTTGAAAACAATAAAACCACTCGGCCTGCGGCCTCGTGGTTTCAAATGTTTGTTGCGTTTGGAAACCTGATGAAACCCTCACACTCGTTTTTGAAATATTACTTCCACAATCTGTTAAGTCCCTTAGAATCAATTTAAAGTCCTGCAGCATTTGTGTGTGCAGTTTCTGGAGTGGCCCATTGCCCCCCTTTTTAGGTTATTTTGTCACTACTCTCTGTATTGCATGAAAAGGATCAAGCTTTAAAGATATCCGATGAAAAACAGAATTAAGTTTATGCCTCCAACTTTGTCAAAAGCAGTTCCCTTGCAAAGTTTCCAGGCTAAAACTATGCCGATTTCGTTCATAACTATAAATAAACTGTCATAAAGCTGTATCCACTTTCCCTCACACCAAAAGCCAATATTTGCAGACACTTTAAAAAGTATGATCAGCACTTAATGAAGAAGCTCTCATTTGCCACATTCTTTTGTGGTACAGCTGTTCTTTTTCAAAGTATCCCATAATATAACGGCATGTTGAAACTTTTTCTCCAACCTTGCTGCCTTTCAGTGGAAAATTGGAAATGGCTCTGGGGTTTCATTCTTCTCAGTGAGGAAACACATCTTTCGTACACCATACTTGTCAAACAGACTTTGACGCCAAAGGACTTGGACATTGGAAATTGTCATACCTGCGCTTATGTGTAAGGTGAAAAACTGGAACCACTCTCTTGTGACTCCAATCTTATGAAAAAATAAAAATGGCAGCTAAAAATCTGCTCTCAATTGACATAAAATGCCCTGATCGTGACTAAGGATTTGGTGATTATTTCGTGAGCAAGTACAGACTTTTTTCTTTCAATAAAGACAGTTTCATTATGGAAACAGACGAATTTATTGAAATTGGTGATTTGCATGTGAGATTCAACGCTTATGGGTCAACAATCAATGCAGAGGGCAACAAAGAAGAGGAGATTGTGAATGATGGAGAGGTAGATCGGTGCAACCATTTGATGTTGATTCAAATTGTGGGAAATTCTTCCCTGTTATTTTTTGGCATAAAAATTTTCTCTTCCCTTGTTCTTGCAGATCATGATATGCAATTGTAAAGGTGCCTGTGCCCGAAAGAAAGGTCAGGGTTTCTGTCCATGCAAAGCGGTGAACAAAAATTGCTCGGCTCAGCGCGGATGTCCTCTTTCGAAATGCAAGAACAAGGTAACTGGTCGCTCACAGCTTTTAATAAGTTCGTTTATCGAAACACGAAAAATTTGAAGCTTTATCATGATTAACATTGCAACATATTTTCCCTAGGTTTGTGAGAATACCTAAGAAACTGAAGATGAAGCCATTGATCCCGATGGAGAAGTACAGTTTGGAAGAGAAGTTCAATCCACTGCGACTCAAATCGAGGTGTGTACAAGTGTATAAAATTAATCTTACAAATTGCATAAGAACTTGATGCACTGATCTTACATAGAATTACTTACTTTTTTTAAATATTTTTTTATTTGCATTTGCATTAAAAAAGACATAATTACAGTACATAATTCCAAAACAAAAAAAAACAGTGAAAAAACAGAAAAGAAAACAAAATCCAACTATATTACACTTACATGTCACAAAACTAAAAAAAGGAAAAGAAAACAAGTTGCATTTAAAACATTCACAAAGTCTGCTGCATATGTTAATTAAAAGTACATATTTGGGGCCAAGATTAAAATATTCCAGGTACAAAAACTTAAAATTAGATGTCGGTGTTGATATTGGAATGTGTCGGTTTGAAAAATATGAATGAAATAGAAAAAGAACCAAAAACAAAAAAAAAGTTATGTGTACATATAAAAGCAAGACATCAAGATAGCCAAGAGAGAAAGTTATCCCACTTTTTGTAATGATTTAGTAAAATTCCCTTCGTTTTCGCAATATATAATTCTACTTTATAGGTTGCTTTCAACTTAACTTGAAAGACTACAAGCGATGGGATAACTTGAAACAGCTTGCATTTATAAATAAAATATTAACCAAGCAAGAGAATATGATTCACTAGAAAAAAATCTTTCTCAAGGTCAAATTTCCCATAAAGTATATCTAAAAGTGAAGCATTTAGTACAATATTGGCCTCCACTGCTATCCAAGATAACAGTTCTTTCCAAGAGAAACTTGATGTCTTACAGAAATACAATAAATGCTCCAGGGATTCCTCCTCAGCATTGCAAAAGGCACATAAAGGGGAATCCACCATTTTAAACCGATGAAGTTTTTTAGTTGTGAAAATAATCAGGTTTAAAATTTTATATTGGAATTCTCTTAATTTGGTGTCTAATGTAGTTTCAAAAGCCAGAGAATACAACTTTTTCCAGTCTGTGGCAAGATCAGGGTATTTGTTCAAAGTTTTAGCTTTCGTAGTGGCAGGAGTTTGCTTCAATGAGCAAAATTTATTGTATACCAATTTTCCGCTAGACTTAACTTATCCAATTCTCCACTGATCTCCTCAAAAAAAGTGGATTGCTTGTTTGTTTTGTTCGGAGCAAAGAGAAAGGGATGGTCCTGGACATTTGCTTTCAGGATGATGACATGACCATTTTGATCCACTTTTGAAGTTGGAACTCTAAAGAGTTTTTAATAAGAATGAGGACACCCTTACTACGTTCTGCACCCTTGCTACGTTCTGTACCATGCGAGAAAAACACTTCCCCTTTCCACTGAGATTTCCAAATTTTCTCCACTTCAGGAGTACTATATGATTCTTGCAAAAAACAAATATCCGATTTATCTTTCATTAACCACCCAAACAATGCCTTTCGCTTCTCATAAGATTGAATCCCACGAGCATTGAGTGACAATAACTTAAAATTAATATTGTTAGGAGCCATATTAGCATAATATTCCTTTTAAATTCCACCGATCAAAATAAATAAAATAGCTGACTGCAAAGCCCGCTTTAAGAAAATTTGACCTTGAATTTGCAAATGGTCCTTCACTTAATCGACAGAAAAACTTTATGCAGTAAATTACATTAAAAAAATGAAAACATGCAACACAAGACACTGAAACCTTAACAACATATTTTACAGTAGCCAGAAAAAACTGCTTCGCTACTGTGGATCGAATCGAGAAAAAAACACCGCTACAGAACACTGAAGCTTAAAAAATGATGTTAACTAGCCCAATGGTGTTTGATGTCTTGCTCTCCTGAAAAGAAAAACTACAACCTTATGGCTTTGAGTGCAAGCTTAACGCGAAACGATGACCAATAACACAACTGAAAAAAGCGAGCTTACTAGATCTTCTTGCCTCAATCAACTTCTTAACCTGCTCCTTGCGCCTTCTAACAATCTCCTTTGGCCAGTCTGCTGAGATACCAAACTGAGAATCTTTCAGAAGACTCATCTTGGAAAAGATAAATTCTCTATCTTGATAACGTGGAAACCTCACTATTATCGCTCTAGGCTTTCTGTCTACGTTTGTTTTTCCCACTCTG